>VZRM01005233.1:3124934-3283237 GCA_013397955.1 Grantiella picta
TCCCCCCCTTTTTTTTTTTTTTAATAAAATCGCTGCATTTCTGAATGGAGATAAGGTTTAGATGTGGAACACAGCTAGATATATTTTCTAATTTGCTAAGTGTGTTGATCCAATGACATTAAAAATCTCTATGCGCCTTAAACCCTTTCAAAACTCTGACTTTTTTTTTGCATAAGGAACAGCATTTGAGTAATTGATGGCATTGAGTTTTGTTCAGGTCAACATCAGAACAGATTTGGTTTCATAATTAGGAGTGAAATCACAAAGGTTAAAAATCCAGGGTCAGAGCTGAGTTCTAAAAGGGTGTATTGCAGGTTTTTAGGGTAGCTGGTGCTATTGGATCCCATGGCAAATTGAGAGAGAGCAGCAGAAATATTTTAGCATTAAACTCTCTTAATTCATGCGATCCAGTAATGTTGGTCACTCTTGAACTTAGGAAAGTTCAGGACCAAAGTGCATTGGTGTTTGGGCTGCTGAATCAACTCTACAAATTGTTTAGAAGTATGTAACCATTCTACTTAGCTAGAAAGCACCTTGAGTAGAATGCTTAGTTGCCTCATTAATTAAACCCAACAAAACATCACTCATCTAATCTCTAATAGTTAAATTCAGCAGTCGCATGCAGTGAATTTCCATTCCAAAAAACATTATACCTTGAAGGAAAACATCCGAAGAAGCTTTCATTTTGTAGACAGAAAAGAGAATCAGAGGGTTTTGTTTTAAATTAAAGAAAGGAAAGAAAGAGACAAAAATAATGTAAATTAAAAATATGTTTCTAAGACATAGTAAGTTAAAAAGAACTAAATTTATAGAAAGGTTGGGATTACAGCAATTGAAACAAGTATCTGTAGCATAAAATCCCCACATTTTCAACTTGTCACTGTCTTGTCTACACCTGGGCCAAAGACATAAGATATCAAACTCTTAGATTTTGATATCCTGAGGGGCTTCTAGTCTTTTATGCTGAATTTTGTTTTGAAAGAGACCATTCAGTTTATGGAAACACTTTTTAGGAAGAAGACTATTTATCTGCAAACTGCCCTGAACACTCTACTTTTAAGGTTTTCAGACTCTGGGATTAAGATTCAGGCAAACATTTATAGTTCTGTTTCTTCCCAGATGCTCACAGATAAACAATATAAAAAATGAGGGTTTTTGTCCTTATATGGACACTTTAAAGTGAGACAACTAAATCTGAGGTATTTAGTTTTGCTCCTTTACCTGGCTGCACAAGACACACATATATTTCCACCTAGCACAGCCCAGGACACATCACTTTATCATTTTACTTCATTTTTTTACAGTCTACCTCTCAGCAGCTTTTAAAGATAAAATTATAGGAATAGTGTGTAGTGACAGGTTCCTTAACTGCTGTTTTCTCTATGTCCTTTTTGTGATGTATGTTAAAACTAAAAGAGAATATCTTCAAAAGTCCTTGAGTATTTTAGCAGAGCAAATCCAAATTCTATTATTTTTTGTTAGATGCCTGAAATGGAGATGAAAATACTCTTTATTAATGTAAAACATTTGTCCTTTACATTTTCCACTATGTTGTTCATTTTTTTTGGTTGGTTGGTTTGAGGGGCATTTTTTTGTGGTTTGCTTGTTTGTTTGGGATGTTTTCTATTTTGTGGGGGTGTTTTGGTTTGGTTTTGTTGGTAGTTGATTAGGCTAAATGTTTCAGAGATTCTAGTCAACAAATTTGTCAGCTCAGTTGCCAAAGGCAAGGAGAAATCTGTCCTGGACAAAATAAGCAGCAAATTCTTTCCCTGTCTGGGCAAAAGTCCAAATCTCTATTGAGGGTATTTCCAGGGTTTTTTTTATTTTTGCTATTATATACCTTTTTTTTTATTATTGGCTAGCATACATCAATAAGCATCATTCTAAACTATTGCCAAATCACTTTCTAAGGGAGAGAAATAGGTAAAGGAGATAAGAAGTACAAGAAAAAGAATATAGGGAAACAATGGAAAGGAAACAAATGCTTAAGGGGAGGTTAGAAAAAACACACATCGCAGTTGGAATATAAAAGTTTAACTGTTGTAGTCCTGATAAGCAAGAGAGTCATGTCAATAATGTGGACATAAGTTAATGGCTTAGAATATTGCTAATAGAAAGAGAAACTGAGAGCTTTTCTATAAAGGTCACAGCAAGAGATCTATCTATAGCATAAATAATGGCTTTGGTAGTTGTGATTAAAAGGATCTTTATTCTAAGAAATTAGTTTCTCTGGCATCCAGACAACTGTAATATATGAGCTTTTGATTCTCAAGGTGAATGTCTGCATTCCTATTGTTACGAAGGATGCGCATATATGTAATAGAAAAGTATGAAAAAAAGGTACAATTATAAAGAGGGATTTACATGCTGTCTCAGAAAAACTAATTAAATTTTAGGCCTTGCTAGTAAAAAGATACATACTGGGTTTTTCTTCTTTTTGTCTTTATCCTTGCTTGGCTTTCTGTTGCTGACAAAGTAATGCAAAGTTCCATATTCCACCAGTGCAGAGAACACAAAAATAAAGCAGACTGACACAAAAAGATCCATTGCTGTCACATAGGAGACTTTGGGCAGAGATTTACGAGCAATTGTACTTAGGGTGGTCATGGTCAGGACAGTTGTAATTCCTGGTAGACAGATAGAAAACAACAGAAATAATATTACTTCAAGTAACAGACTGGTTTTGCCAGTTAGCTGTCTTTGATTGGTTTTGAAGTGTGCCTGGAGTTCAAACATAGAGCAAAGATTTTAAGCAGCACATCCCAGCAGTGAGATACCAATTCACTGGGAGCTTAGAGGATTAACAGAGGTGAGACATTTTTGCATGGTCACTGCCAGTGCTGCTCTGTAGAATGCTTTGGTTAAATGGATTCTGATTCTGAGAAATTTAATTTAGGGTTTTGGTTTTTTAGTTTACTTCTGGGGAGAATTTATTTTTATTGAAAATAGAATTTTAGGGTTTATGTGCTCAAACCCTTAAACAGAGCTGGAGAAGGGTCTGCTGCAGAGAAGTACTCTGACATACCTCACCATCCCTTGCCCTTTCAGAAGATTATTGCTTGTACTGTGATGTGAAAAATGCATCAGAACAGTTAAAATCTATCACATTTTATATGCCAAATTTTATACCGTTGGTTTAACCTTCTTAGTGATGCAAATAGACTAATTCTCAACAGAGGAACAAGTTTGTTTTGTGTATCTAAGTAAAATACAAATTAACAGCTGAATGCCTTTATTAATTTTGTACTTCTTTAAAGCAGATTTTATATCCTCTTTTTATAGAGGATGTGAAAAAAACCCAATGAAATGCTGAAAGCTTTCTGTTATGGGAGCCACTTGTCCTCCATTCTTGTGTTTCTTTCTAGGGAGTCTGGAGGGAAAATCGTGTCCCCTATTTTACACTCCAGTGCTCTGTGCTGTGGTTCTTTGAAGAAATGAAAATGCAGAAGGAAAAACTGCAATAAGTCTTACTTTTGTGGATTTAATGTAGGTGTAGAAAATATGTTCAAGTTTCTCTGGCTGAACGTTTCTGCTTTGTTATTTGTTAGTGCTACAGCTGCTTTGCACAAGCAAAATTAATTTCGTCTCTCTTAGTTTATTTGTGGAGCAGTAGCTAAATATGTAGCAATTTCTAATTCTGATTAATTGCATGTCACATTTTCATGTATAGGGTTTTGGATACCACCAAATTCAGTTGATTTTTTTGCCCAAAGTCGACATTTGAATGTTGGTCACTAAAGTGGTCAGGGTGGTGCATTCTTGTTACCACTTGGCCACACAGCCAGAAAGGTGGACTCCTTGGTAATTATTTAATTTGTGTTGCCAGTCTCTGTGATATGGCAGTAGAACAAGTGAAACTAATGCATCCTGCCTCTAATGCAGCCATGTTCCCCATCCTCTTGATGTTTACAAAAAATACTGGTACAATCAGAAAAAATGCAAAAACTGTTATTGTTGACAATCTACAATAGTCAGGATCTGACATGGTAAAAAGGAAGAGATGCAAATATGGCTTAGTTTGTGTTGTTCCTTGGAAATCACTACATTCCTCCAAATGGGGAGAGGTCATGTGAAATTCTGTTATATTTACAAACTGGTGATCTGCAGAGGTGTCAATTAAACGTCACAACCCTTGAAGGAAACAGGAAAAATAAACTCACCCAGTGATGTTCTGGCTGGAACTGCATCCTTATTAATCCAGAAGGAGACCCAGGACAAGACAACAATTAGTGTGCAGGGAATGTAGGTCTGAATAGTGAAATAACCCATTCTCCTGCTCAGGTTAAAGAAGACAGACATGACTACGTAGTCTCCTATGAAACAAAAGCAGAACAAGAGAGAATATGTTAAAAACCCAACATAAAATTTTTATGTAAGAGCTAGGGTTTTCCTATTCCATGTCTGTTTTCAGATGTACTTCCAAAATTATGTTCTTAACTATTCTTCAGGTCTAGGCTGTGTCAATAACTAATTTTTTTATTTGCCTGCGATCTTCTGTTGTATTTTCTCCTCTAAAATGACTTGAACCCACGTTTCCTAAGTGCCTCCAAAAGCTGGGCTATAAATTACTCTGGTGTACATAACACATTTCTTATTCAGTAGTTAGTGATTCTCTTTCCAAGTTCTTTTCCCCTCTCAAATTATTAAGTAAATTCCATCTGGATTCAGGGATACAGCAAAGCTTCAGTTTTGATAGGGATTTGTTTTCTAAATGAAAAAAAAAAAAAACAACCTAATTCTCATCTTTACTTCAGGTTACAGCACTCCTGGGAAATCTTGATTGCAAAGGAACTACAGAACCGCAGGCTACAAAGACTTCATTGCAATTCAGTGAAATGCAGCCCAGAGAAGTCTCAAACGGAAGCAGGATATGATTTGCAAATTTAGAGTTAGATAGTTTTCCAACATTGTCAAGAGTCTCTGTGGCTAATGCAAGTTCTGCTTAGATCAGTACCTTTGTTAACAGAGTTCCCTCTTTTCAGGCATAATTAAAATTTTAATTTCCCCCAGAATAATCCCTTTGAACCTGACCACACATGAAACTTCAGAGATATTTTTCAACTGGTGCTTCTTTGTTATTTTTTTCAATTTGAATGTCCATATTCCCGGGATTAACTGGTTTTAATTTAATTGTATTGTTATAATTAAACCAAAAACATAAAGCCCACAAGTTTTATATGTGCAGTTTATGAGGTGGTACATCTGAATGTGAGCAAACAATCATAAGAAGTACAGTCTGATTATCCCCTTAGTCCATGGATAAATTTGCATTATATGTGCATGTCTTTCATAAACCAAAAAACCCCAACCAACCTATCTAAAAAACCTCCACTCAGCAGCAGCACTGCAAAGCTGAAGCCATAAAATTACTGTATGACTCATTCTTCATCTCTCTGGATCATATATTAACTTCCCAAGAAGTGATTATTTTTTCAGGTTTGGGAATTATCCTTTTATTCATTTACCTTCATATATGCTATTAACAGCATTGATATTTCAATTTTTTTCTGCTATGATATGGCAGAGATGGCTTTAAGCAGTAGCTGTGTTACTTTCATGCAAACATTTTTAAAGAGAAAGGTTTTATGCTCACTGTTATTATATAAATATAATGGGACAAAGAATTGCCAGAAGAGGTGAAATACAAACTCAAACACAGATGAGAACATAAAAAAGTACAAAAGGCCCAGAACTGAAGTTTAAAAATCAGATGTTTTATTGCTGTTCTATTTCTTTTTACAGTAGTTCTAACTGCAGTGGGCACTTTTGGAGTGATGCACCAGATCCCAGGTACTTTCTCCTTATTTTTTGCCCTGTACTTGGACAACTCTTTTTGCCCAACTGCTTGGCAATTTGGAGCTTTCCTGCCTGTATTCAAAGGAAAAGGAAATATCAGACTCCAGTACACAACGCAGAACTTTCCTGCAGGTATTAAACTCAAATCCAAAACTCAGCAGCTGTGCTGAGAAGGGAAAGAGATGACCAAGGCTGCAGTGGATAACGCAGGAATATACATATCTGTGTATAGAAAGAGTTGTCTCAGTCCTTCCATTTTATAGACTGTTTTAACATACTTTTTTGTTTGTTTGTTTTGGGGTTCTTTTTGGTTTGTTTTTTTTTTTGGTTGGTTGGTTCGGTTTTGGTGGTGCTCTCCTGGTGTCCATGGAGACTTGTCTGGATTTTTCCCTTAACCCAAGGAATGCTTTTTATACAGTAAACTATTACAGTAATATTTTTGCAATGTTTTATGCATTATTTTAATTTTTTTTTGTTGTAATAATGTAATCCATAAGACTTTTTAAACCATGAACTAACTTGTAAAGGCCTTGGGTCAGCCACTGGCAAGGAAACACAACTCTGAATTCTCTGTCATCTCAAAGATGCACATCAGAGGACTGTTCACACCCACAGAGCAACAGCAGTGTCCACAGAACATTTGCTACACAAACTGGAGATACTCCAGGTGTAAGTGGTTTATATCTAATCAAACGCAGTTCCCTCTTCTTTTCTTTTATTTTCCGTTCTTTTTTTTTTTTAACTTTTTTTTTTAATACTGGACTTCATAAGCAATTATGATTAGAACATCTCTCTGCTAACAGGTTCCAAAAGTTAAAAAATTGTATAATTGTTGAAGGTTTTTCCAATTCTCACAAATATTATTGCACCTTCCTTTATGCAAAGACTTTCTTCCCTATTTGCTACTTGTGTAAAAAAGTCCAAACTACTCTAGATTTGTATCTCTAGGAAACTGTCAGTTTCTGATATTTAAAAGTCCACAATATTGTTCTGGCAGACCTTATTTCCAATGCATTGTAGAATTGCAAATGTTTTACTAAAAGCTCAAGGAAATAAGAGACCATATATATTTTATATGAGCTTTAAGGTTTCTACTAATGGAGAAGTTAAATCAGGGGAAGTAAAAATTTCAGTGTCGACTGTAACTTGCCAGGCAGTGTGGAACTGACCGATCTGAAGAGTTATTCAAGGATGCATAAATTCTTTTAAATTACATTTTGCTTTCTAGTCTGAAAGCCTGCTGATGCTGCAGACAGTGTTGAGTTGTGGAATGTTTCAGAGATCGTTATGAAAGAAAGGAATAATGCTAATATTTTACCTTGCTTTGTTGGGGTGTTGGGAAGCATGATGCAAAGATGTTTTTTTTTTTCAAGGCAGGAGTGAGAAAAATGTAATTTAGGAATTGCCAAGACAATTTAATATTTCTGTAATGTACTGAATATGTCTTCTAGCCTTGAACAGATGTTCTGCTTTTGATTGGGACAAGGATGCATTTTCTTCTGAGTGGCTGGCACAGAGCAGGACATCTGACCTGAGCTGGCCAAAGAGAATTCCACACAACAGAATGTCATGTCCAGTATGGAAACTGAGGGAGTTGGCTGGAAGCTGCTGACCACTGCTCAGGGCACCAGTCATTCAGTGATGAGCAGCTACACTGTGCATCATTTGCTTCTCTTGGATTCTGTTATTCTTTCTCCCCTGATTGTCACAGTTATAATTAGTGTTATTTGCATATTTCTAATAATAGTAATATTTTGGTTTAATTTTCTTATCTCAACCCATGAGGTTTACCTTCTCTTTCCCATTCTCCTCCCCACTGGGCAGTAGGTGGGGAGTGAGAGCAAAGCCATGTGTACTCAATTGCCAGCCAGGGAAAACTGTGACAGTAATGATCCGAGGAAAACAGGACCAAGTGCTGAGATGCTCCAGAGAAGCCTCTTGCTGGGATTTCCTAGTTTACTTAAACGATGTTGGAATGATGTAACAGCCAGTCTGCTGAGATTTTGAATAAGGAAAGTACTCTGAACATACAAAATAATGTAAGACCAAAGATGTGCAGTTTGGGACCCCATCTCAGTTGTCACAACACATACATTCAAAACGTCAAAGGCGTTAAGTCCCCTCTGGAATATGGACTTGACAGTACTTTGCTTTAATCACACCTTTCAGGATGGAATCTTTACCCAGCCCTGTTTTTATCCACATTTGGTTTATTTTCTGACTCTGTTCAAGCACTTCTCATTTCTTTAGCGGAGACTAGCTTAAATACTGTGTTATTTTCAGATTATCTCTGAGCCTCAGGTGATTTTTCACTCCTGGTGTGATGCCTGCATGCGGCTGTCAAACTAAGACTTTAGTTTAGTAAAAAATGGCCAGACTTGATCCCTCAGCACAGTGTCATTCATTAGTCCTCACTTGGCAAATTGATAATCTTTTCATTATTCCTTCATCCTCTTTCCCTGAGCTCTGCCTCTTGTTTGTCTAATATTGTCTACTGCAGCAAGAAAGCTTCTCAAACTGCCAGACTGCTGTTTGGAGCACTAATACACTTTTGGAGTTTTCTAGAAATGAATGGTAATGCAACCTGGCAGTATCTTTGTAAGACAACATGCTTAAGTACTTAACATTTGGCACCATAATTAGAAGATTTTGGCTTACTTAGCCTTTCACCAGAGACCTGACTTTACTACCATCAGTTCTGAGGTATATAGAATTATTGCATATGTCTAGAAAATAATGGCTAGATTATTTTTTCCAAGGAAATTTTGTATTTCTTTAAAAATTTAAAATTATCTTATTACACTGAGGAGCATAATAACTCATCCTTCATATATTTAGACCCTCTTCCTCTCTAAATATACATCTTTCCTATTCCTCTGTGGTCATCTGTGTTTCTATCTGCATATAGATAGACATAGTCTTCTTCATCTGAACATACAATAGCAAGTTAACCAGTTTCTTCAGTGACATGTGTTTACACCAGAATGCAATCCTTCAGGAAAATGCTGTCCAGGTCATGTTTATCCTCATGTATAGACGCTCATATCATATTTTCTGCTAAGTGCATATTCCTCCCAGTTATGTTTCAAAGATCAAGAGATGCAGAGCAGGGTTCTGAGTTGAGACACAGCATCTTCATGCTGCCACTCTGAAAGGGAAGTGGAATATTTCTCTTGGGGCACACAGAGGAAGTGCATGGGCCTTAAGTGATTTCCAGAGTAGGAGATAATTTGAAAATAAGATTCATGCATCAGTATTCTGTGCTCGTGACCTTAGTAAGGCCTTGAAAAAGGTTTTACTTCTAGCAGTCCTGTTCCCTGCTAATTTACACAGGCTCAAAGCAGTGTGTGTGAACTTTGGAAATGGTGATCCTCCTACCCTTTGCTTGCGTGGTGCAGTGATTTGAATACCAGGATCCAGGCTGTGTCAGGCAGTGGGGCGAGTGAATTCCTGGTTTGAGGAAGCATCTGTGTGTGTGTGCTGGCCTGGGTCCCAAAGGCTCAATAGAAGGAATTAGTCGTGCCAGGAAGCACAGCCAGGGGGAATGTGTGCTGTGCTTAGGTGGTTTAATCAGCACAGTGGGTGTGATCCTTCATTGCTTCCTGGCTGGGGAGTCATTTATACCTGCGAGAAGTGAACGGGAAATTATAGCCATTAGTGCTCTCTTTATGCGTGTTTAAGTGACTGTGCAAAGTGCAAGGTACTGGGGAAACAAGGCTCTAATTTGTACTCAGGAGTGATTGGGAAGGTAGTGCAAATGCAAGAAAAAAGAGCCTTGTAACACCACAAGAAATTGCTGGCTTTAATTAGGGTTCAGGTAGCAACACTTAGAGCTAAGATTGTCTCACACTTAATATTATGAGATTCTGCTTTCTGTTGTTTAAAACACTGCTGGATTTAAATTATTAAAAGAAGTGCAGAAGAGCTTCGAAAATCATGTATTGGCCATGTGTTCAAGTTATTTGTATGTGTTACTTCAGTGCATTCTCTGATGGTTTTTGAGTGGGGAAAATCCAGCGTTTCATTTCTGCTAAGGATATGGAGTTTTGAACAGGGAAATTCAATTATGTGGAGGGCTGGCCTTTTTATGAGTTCACATTTCTGTGAAAGTCGTTCATGGCTAACTTAAAAGCTTCGGAAAACAATGAAAGTGTGCATAGATGTGTCCATGTGAATAAGATTTTTGAGAGTTTTTATAAGACTTTATTTCTATCTCTGTTTCTTACAAAGCTGCACAGCAAAAACCCAGATGGACGGTAGAAGTGGCTCTCTTCTTCTCAAACTGTATTTGTTCCTTTATATATTGCACTACATAAAATCTCCAGAATTTTTCTGTGTGCTGAGAGTTTACAGCTCATCCCCTCATGCTGAGTCTGTGCTGTTAGGAGTTTCATTGTGGAGCTCTTCTCCCGAAGGAACTGCAAGCGTTCTATCCCAGGCTCTGAACAGGATTTTCCTTGAGTATTTAGTTACCTTAAATATTTTTTTCCATGTTTAGTGGTTTAAAAATCAATGTCAGTTTTAGTAATTCTGATAATGTTTAGAATTTAGAGCTTTTTGTGCTTAAAATTTTAAAATCTGTGGGGAAAATAAATTATGTAGAAGAATGTTGGTAATGAATCACCAATTGCCAGCAAAAGCTACCAAGTATCTTTATTGTACCCTTTTAAAATTTGAAGTTGTTCCCCACTAGATGAATTTGTGCATCTGCCAAAAAAAGTCAGATCGGAGAAGAGTTATGATGATCCAAACTCTCCCAGAATTTTTAGCCATCATTTGCTCCTTAAGGACAGATCAAGTGACTAACAGCTAGGATTGATGTAGGTCACAGATTATATGGTGTGCAATAGGCACAATTTTGTTGTGCAGCAAATAGCAACCACATGGCTCATACAGACACAGGGATGCACCAGCTGTCCACGTTCCCAATGGGATTTTATCTCCTAATGTTGCACAGAAATCATACAGAGAAGGCACTTTTAAAAATATTTGTTTAAAGAGCTGCATGAAAATAGAGATAGAAATGGAACCTTTACTCAAAATTAACTCGTATAAATAAATGATGTGCTTATAGATGGGAAACCCTATCCAGTTCATCTTTCTGGATGGAGTATATGTAGGGAAAAAAGCAAATAAAAACCCCTCATGCCACAGGAGGGCACTGTCACCTCAGAATAGAAAGGAGAAAAGCATGCAAGTCTGCCAGTGGAAAACTGAGTCTTTAAAATGTCCAGTTAATCTCGCCATTGAGTGTTTATACAAACACTGAAATGGCACAACTGACTTGTATGAGTCTGTTATTAGAGAAGCACTTTTAAGGACTAAACCAAGTCTTGTGTGATGGAAATATCCCCAAAGTAACATCACCTTTGTGGTACAGGTAATGACTATAAACTGCATAAATTGTTAATGAAGAACAACTGTGGCAGCAGAATTTATCTTTTTTTCCTCATAAATAGCTAATAGATACATCCTTGTTCTCTCTCTCGTACCATTAGCATGGCCAGCACTCTCATTTCCTGTTAGGCAGAGACCACAGCTGGTGCTCTTGGCTTCTTTTAAAAGAAGGAATGGGTAAGTGGTAGGTTGATGGGATAGATGTGTTTTGTTGGGTTTAGTCATGGTACGTGGAAACACCATTAAAATAGTGGTGCATGATGTCTGTGAACATCTCCTGTCAGCGAGGAGCTTCTAATTCTCTTTAGTTCTTAAAATGCTGCTGGGTTAGCACAGACTATAAAGATGATAGTAAATGGGACCAAAAGGATTCTAAGTGCATCCTTCTTCATAAAAGACTCAGGCTTGGTGCCATTTTTATACAGACATTCTGTAATAATAAAAAGTAACTAGTTGATGAAGTTGCGGGGCATTGCCTGTAAAGCAGCTGATTTCCTTCCCATCATGTGCCCTCCTGGCACTCTGGAGGGCAGCAAGGTTACCCAAAAGCTGCTGCAAGTGTGCAGACAGAAAACGAAAGATAAAAGAATGTGGAAAGAGCCTTTTCTCTTTCATGTCAGGTGTTGGTAGCAGAGCTGTTCTCAGCAGATCTCTGCCCCCAGAAAAGGCAGGAAAAGGGCAGGATGGGAGACAAGAATCAGACCTCCCTTCCAATTCAAGCAAGTGTCAGACTGTGGATTACATTGTACAGTGCAGCTCTAATCTAGAATGAAAAATCATGTAAATATTTTAAGATTGGTGTATTTGTCCTGATGGTCTTCATTTGGCTTTTGTGTCCATCTCTTTTCTTGCCTTGACAGGGTCTATATTTGGAGTTTTGCTGGCATTTACTGTCTTGGTGAGGAGACTGAGTCAGCCTGAGGATACTCTGTGAGATGTCTTACACTGTTACAGTGCCACAAAGAAAATAGGATATTTGCCCTAAACACACAGTTTTCTATGAGGATTCAAATTTAACCTATTCATAAATAGGTTAAATAATTATCTTGTGTAAAACCTAAAGTGATCTTTTTTTTTTTTTTAATCTTCCAACAGATCAGCAAGTTTGTAAGTCCGTCAAGTTCAGTACCAATGTACTTCTAAAACTGGTCATTTGTCACATGAAGAGATGATATTCCCTCTTGCAGTGCAATGTTTTTACATATATGGCAGGAAAATCATTTTGGCTGAAGTATTTGATCACACTGGGCACATGAATGAATTTTCATAAAGTTAGGACAGAAATTTGATCACAGTACTGATCAGAAGCTGATACATATGGGATTTATTTTTTCCCGCAGCCAGAAATTAAAATTCTGGGAAAAAGGTAAAACCAGAGGGAACACTGTTCCCTAGATATCAGACCATGAGACTTTCTCCTTATTCCATTCTTTGCCAAAAGTCCTTTTCATTGGTTCTGTCCTTCACAGCTTTTCTTTCCTTGACTAATTTTTAGACTGCATAAGGGCCAGAGAGCTAAAAAAAAAAGTATCTTCCTTTCAAAAAATCCTCAATAATTTCTTTCCCTCTGAGGTTTAGCTGCAAACTAACACTATTGTGTCACAGAGAAGTCATGATGCAAAATAAAATGCTGCAAATATTTAGTCTTTAGGGCAAAGAAAGAAAGAAAATCTGCCATGGCATTGCGGATATTTGCTTGTAACAGACTTGCAGGTGGAATCAGTGCCATTCCCTACCTGACTGCTGGCGTTACAAAAGAATGGGGTGAGCCGTGGTCATTGCTGCCACAGCAGAGCAACTGCACTGAGTAGTTTCCCCAAAAAATCTAACAGCAGAAATTCTTAACATCAATTTCTAAGCTATGATTATAGTTTGATTATGCAATAAGGTGAAACAATATTAAGATTTTGACAAAGCTTGCACTGTAGTCCATTTATATAAGATTATCTCTGGGATTCAGATAGCTGCAAGCCTGGTTTTCAATTTGCATTCCAAAGGATGAATCCTAACTGCATTGCACAGCTGGATGGAGTGTAGGGGATGGGAGGAGATTTGCTTTTGGGTTTGGCTTTTTTTTTTTTTTGGGGGGGGGGGCGGTTGTTTTTTGTGGGGTTTTTTGGTTTGTTTTTTCTTTTGCTTGGTTGTTTGGGTTTTTTTGTTTGTTTGTTTGTTATTGGGTTTTTTGGTGCCATTTTTAAAAAATGAGGTGTGTGTCTGCGTGTGAATATGTCTGACATTTAACACCTTGATTTCCTATGGGAGCAGGGAGAAGAGAGCTGCAATTAGTTTATGTTTGTGAAATGACAATCTCAGCTGATGAAACTTCTGCAAAATGAGATGAATCATTATGTTCATCCAAGCAAATGAAATTTCTTTATGTATGACATGACTTTCTGCCCAACAGTTCTGGATTTTGTTTGGTCCTTAGCCACTCATTCCACTTGAAGTGCTGTTTTCTCAGTTCATTTGACAGAAAGTGCTCCATTTCTCATTAGTTTCTAATTATAGGAGGAAAGAATGTAATGACACTAGACAGTAATTAAAATCTATTACTGTTGTTCCCACCTTCTCTTTGAAATCACAGAGACAAGATTTAGCCTGAGAATTTTTTGCTGCTGAAAAATGTCAGTGTGTGGAAATGTGCTGAAGGATTGAATGTAAACTTAGGTGTGTTTACTTCTCAGGTTTCATCTGTGAGTGCCTGAAATCTGAAGGGAAAATGAGCATTACTGACCTTCTATATTTACCTATAATATGATTTTTCCTAGTTTGTTACATAATTATAAACAACTTTTTTTTTTGTTTGTTTGTTGGTCTGTGAAGGTGGATAAGCTATTATATTGGCATTAGCAAACACAGGAGGGTTTTTAGTGTGCAGGATTAGCATTCAGATGTGGCAGCAGCAATAGGTTGCAACTGCTGTGAGTGAACCATTATGCTCCAGTGTGTAATTAATCTCCAAATTCTAGAACCTTCTGCTCTCTTTCCCATTGCCCCCTGCCCAGGAAGCATCAACCAAGAACGAGCACTCAGTGTCTCATCTCTGAATGGTCAGGAGTGGTTGGGTTCCTAAAGAGCCTGTTTGGCTCACCGTGATAAGAAGTCCATCCAGTTCAGAGATGAGAAGATGTTAGGCTGACAGGAAACCTCAAGTGAGGTGAGAAAGCAGAGAGTGACCATTTCCAGGCAGCAGCAGCAGCTGCGGTGCTGCTCTGTCAGGAGTCCTGCTGTGCCTGGCACATCCTGTGTCCTTCACTCCTTTGGCTGTCTGGTTCTTATCTCAATACCTCAAGAAAAGTTATCTGCTTCAAGAAAATTATTCCCATATAGCAGAGCTCTGTGCACGTTTAAAATAATGACTTGCTTAATTTTGATTATTTAACCTATTTCCATAATAATAATGCAGCGTTTGATATAGTGCAATCACCAATGTGAGCAAATAAGAAATATGTTTTATTATATTTCATTCATTTCAAGGTATCCAAATGGTGTAACCACTTTCTGACAGCATCCAACCCTGCCTGCTACAGGGAGAATTGGAAATAACGTCTGTTTCTGTACTTCAAAGCATGAAGTACAACACATCCCTGGTACTTTAGATCAAACACACTATCAGAATTATGAAATGGCATGGAATAAGGATTGTCAAAACTATGTAAATTTTATCATGTTGAGATTTTCAGCAGTTTGCATCTGGAAAGAAAGCAGAAAATGGTGATTGCTTTTGTTTTGTGGGGTGGCAAAGCACAAGGTTTATACCATACCATGGGTCTACATATTTGGACTTCCTAGACAGCTGTGCAAAGGATTTGTCTGAAAAGCGAGCATAGGGAACTCCAGGGGTAATAAGAGAAATGTAATATGTAAAAATGGGAATTAAATAAAGGTGACACTTTGAGGTCTAGGTTAAAAACTTCTGAGAAAAATTAGATACAGGCCTATTTGGTGAATGCCATGAGGCAAAAAAATAAAATACTTAATAATTTTTGTCTAAGTAACAACAGTCTTACAGAAATGTTGGAGAACTCCCTTGAAATTAGTACTGCTTCATGAACTCTGTGCAGGCCCTGGGTGCTGAAATGACTGCACATGACTAATGTAGTTTATAAACAACACCCCTTCTCCTATTTGCTTTTATATCTTTGTGAATTGTCTTGCACAGCAAAGGTCATTCTTGAATCCCTTTGAATGCCTCACTTTCGGAGAGGAGTTTGAGCATACAGTACATTTAGTCTTTGATTTTGATGTTTCCAGTTATTTTCGGGGCCAGGAGACAGAAGTGCATAACCTGAGGCTGCAATAAAACTTGATGTTTCCTCTTACTTCCTCTCCAGAGGAGAGAAGCCATGACTCGATGGAGGCAATGTTCGGCAGGGGAGCTAGAGATTTCACAGATTCCTTCTGTCTGAACCCCCAAGCAGAAGAAATATTTAATACAAGAAAATACCAGTCCAACACCAGCATCTTGCACAGGGAGATTACTGGGAAGACAATACCATAAACAAAGAGCCCAAGGGATGCTGGAAGGGAGGGATACATCCTGCTTTATTGCTCAGCTTCCAGTGTTTGATAGAAATTTTTTTCTATTTTTTCTCTTTTTTTTTCCCCTGTTTTTTTTCTTTTTTTTCCCCCTGTTTTTTGGGTTTTGTTTTTTGGGTTTTTTTTTTTTAGTTTTTCGATTCCATTTCTTTTTAGCTTCCATTAAATATTCTAGGCTATTTCATCAGTGGATATTTAGTTTTAAACCCCCAGGAAACCAATTCAAGTAATGGACAAAAGACTAAAATTCACCCAAGTATGAGACCCTGGAAGGCAAAACATCAAAGAGCAAAAGTTGTACAGATCAAACCCTATGCAGTGTGGTCACCTACCAAATGTTGTGGGTTTCAGAGAGATCAGTAAGGGAAGAAAATGTCTTTGAGCACAGGAACCCAATAAAGATACTGCATAAAATGTAAATGGTCCTGTTGGAAAACATCGTAGCCAAAAGCATGTAAAAGAATCAGTGTCTGAAACCTTGACGTTTTCCAAAACCCTTTTTTTCTTGAAATATTAAGGAAAAAACCAAATTTCATTTTTTTTGGTCATGTTCTGTCTTGCCACGTGTCTGGGATGCCACAAAAAAGCCAGATTGTATGCTTTGAAAAACTTTTTGTACAACAGGGAAACAAGGTGATATCTATAGGTGATAGGAAACTTCAGAAAATGGAATTTTTGAAATTGACAAAAATGCTCTTTCACTGGGACTTGCAAAAAATAAGAATAATGAAGATGACAAGTGTTTTATGTCATTGCTGTGTAGGATTGGATCCCTGCACCTTTCACTAAAAAAGGTTTCCATTTTCAGATTCTGACAGCGATATGGGTTCTTGAATGCCTGTGGTAATTCTGAACTTCCTGATACTCCTGATTCTGACAGGATATTTAAGTAGTTGAAGACTAAACAAATGTTTCATTTACTAGTTAAAATCTGAGTAAGTGCATAAACCAGGTAGTGATTATGTCATTGAGAGACAGTCCACAGTTTTCTGTTTCTTTTATCGGTGACAGATACAGCTGGCAGCAAAATGTAAATACATTTTAAACTTCTGTTACTTGCCTCTGTTGAATCTTGACTCAAAGCGAAATTACATTGCAAAGATAATTCTGTTGCTTAAAAAATTCATGGGTTTATCATATAGGCTTTCAATGTTGAAAAGCCTGCAGAAATTGCCAGGAATTCTCCCAACCAGCTTTCCACGCTACTTGTTGATGCAGTAAGTTTTTCAGAAACCCGTGATTTACCCAGACACGCAGGTAGGAAGGCAGTGTGGGCACACAGCTCTCTGAGTTCTAATGCTAATTTCTCGTGTAGGAAATATCTTAGTGCTCATCTTTGTTAGCAGGTGAACATGGACATTGGGTACACCAGGAGGAGCTGCTGTTTGAATGAGCCTTGAACATTCCTGTGTATGTGTATTGCATGTAAGGGGAAAACAGGAAGGAGACGAATTAAAAACTTTTTGTTAAAGTTTCAGTATTCATAGTTTTGCTGAGGTGTTGTTTTGCTTGTCAGTTTGTTGTTAATTCTAATTATCATTACCGTGGTGATCTCAGTGCCTGTGTGCAGCGATGGGTGGTCCCTTTGTGTACCGGGGATGTTCCCTGACACCTTTCTGGACCCCCAGCCTGGTGGAGCTGCTCTCAGGGCTCCCAGCTTCCCTACTGCTCACTTATAGCCTGGCTTATCTCTTCTCTGCTTACACAGAATGCCATGTGACTGTTTAGGAATGGAGTGATCACTTTTTTCGAGACACAGGCACTGGTGGAATGACCCTTAGAAACCTTTGCCTGACAGAAGTACTGATTTCTTGACCTATTGGGTACAGGGGAGCTTCCCTCCTATGCCTGCAACCTACAGTGCTGCTCCAGCTTGGAGTCCCTCCCCAGGTGCTTCATGGTGACAGTGGGGATCGGCCTGTGTGGATCATCTTAGAGGCTTTTTAAGGTGGATGAAAGTGCACTAGTTGTTTTCCTCTAATTGTTAATATGAGGCTGCCTAAAACTGAAGCTGATTATGATAGTTTTCAGCTCTAACAGAGTTCTGCGGTGTTCAAAAGGACAAAACCATTTTCCTCATCTTGCATGGTGTGCTCCAGGCATGTGAAGTACAACCTTCTGTCCCAGTGATGGTGGAGCTGTTGCCTCCCTCCTCTGCAAGCAGAACCTGCTGTCTCACACGAGTTTATTCACTCCCACACGAGCTGTGCTTTCCTCCTGCTACACAAGCAAAAGGCTCTACAGGAGCAGGCTGCTCCCCTTAATGGGCGTGTTTCAGGAAGGGCTCTTGCCTCAAGGTGGTTGAGTAGGATTTAGAGCTGTAGAGTTACATTTTTTCCATGAACTGAGTTTAATAAAAGGTCCTTTATCTGTGGAAAATGGATTGTATGAAGTCACCTGTATCACATACGTGACTTCTGCTTTTAACCTATCATAAATCCTACATACAAAACCTCAGAATGAAAGAAAGATCTTTTCACTAGAAGAATCAGGATCTGTATTTAGGCTCACTTGTTTGAGAGTAACTCATGTTCTGTCAGCATTTTGAAAGCATCTAAAATCTTTTCAGACCATAGTTTAAAACCATAACACATAAAGAGATTACCAAATTACCTGGAAGAGAGTGCTCCAGAGTTCAAATCTATGAGTATTAAAACCACAATGTTCTAATTGTTGGTGTTTAGAACTACTTAGAACAATTTTTGATAAAAATATGACAGATGTATTTGGTTTTCAATTTCAGATATTGTTCTAGAAGAGAATGTTGTGGATAAATATTTGAGAGGCAAACACAATCTTCATTCTCCTGCTATCAGTTTGCCTGAGGACAAGGGCTGCTCTGTGTGCAGATTCCAAATTGTTTCAGGTTTATTAAGTATTTTGTCTTGCAGAAGGCAGGTGCAAACCTTCAGCAATGTGCAAATTAATCTTGCTCACAATCACAGTTAACAGGTAGCAGCAGAAATATCTGCTGGCAAAAGTAGGTGTTGCAAAATTGTCTAAGGTGAGACTGGGGAGGAAATGAAATGGAAACAAAAACCTAGCTGTAAGGGAACAGTTATTTATATGCTAAGAAAGGAGATGGCAAACGTGTTTGGGTGTGTTTTTAACCTCTTGAGCTTTCTAGGAGGATATTATTTACATCAGGTACAAAGTAAAATTGTTAAAAGAAAGAAAAGAGCTTTTAAAACCAGTATGTCTTTAACTTTAGATGGGGGGAAAGAAAGGATTTTTAAAATCAGAGAAGAAATAAAGGCACTGAAGTAGAAGGAACCAGGTACTTATCAAAATAGTAAACAAATGTAGAGTTTAAAAAACATAGAAGGTATTTGAGAAATCGAGAAAGAAAGAAAGAGTGAGGAAACTATGAAAAATGGCAAAGAATGAGATGATGCTCTAAAATGGTACTTAATACCCAGAGTAAGACCACAGACCTGCATGCAACAGGCCTGAAGGGAAGAACAGAGATGAAGAGGATGCTTAGTTTGAAGATTGTGTCTCAAAAGAGACAGCTAGGAATCATGAATAATTTATAACCAGTATTGCCATTTGAAGTCAAACAGATCAAGCTTAGGATGTGAAAAAAATCTTTAAAGACTACAGATTATCATCTTGAAGCTTCAGTTACCAGCTTCACAGGAATAAAGGTAGAGATTCTAGGTGTGTTTAATCACCCTAGCCCAAATCCTACAAGGTATTTAAATGGCTCGCTCTTTTCAAGAGGAGACCTTTGAAGAACTATTTATTTCTCAAATAGACATATCCAGGATAACATTCACAGCTACTACAAAACAGGTTCCCCTGGGAGTCCCCATTCCATGTCACCGTGTGTATTGCCATCACATTGTGTGTTTGCAGGCCTGAAAGTGCAACCTCTTAATATCTTCTTAAAAGTGAGGTTACAACACTGTGAATCCCATGGGTTATGTCTTTTTAAGGCTTTTTTTCTTTTAACATTTGAAAATGTTATGTCCTGGGAAGCTTTTAAAAATGAACTGTCGGTTGTGGATCTGAAGCAGTGTGGCATATAGAGAAGGAGGCGTTTGGAGTCCCCCAGGACTGAGGTGGGAGCTGTGGATGGAGCTGTACCATGCAGGCTGCTCCCTGCACTTCGTGATGTGATGTGAGGTCAAGGGAAGCCAGATCTCCATGGGCTCTGCTGTGTTGTTTTTTCAGAAATTCACGTGCTGTGTTTGTAGGAGAGTGGTAATGCTGAAACAGGTGACTGGCATTAGAAAAGGTTAATATGCTCAAAAAAGTCTTCCAATGTGTTTGGCATTTATCTTGCCATGGTGGTTGCCAGACTTCAGGGAAATTTGCATCGTTTCTGCAGCAGTGGTCACTCTCTCTCTCTGGGGCAGTCATGATGGTGCCTCAGATGCCATGAAGGGAGAAGGATGCTCAAAGGCCAAGAGCCAAAGAAATAAAATTGCGAACAATAACTTCTCACATTAAAAAAAATATTTGCTTTGAAGGGGTTATGGGTTTCCTGGGAGGGATGTAGCTATGGAAATGCCATCCAGTGTCCTTCAGGAAACCAACATTCCCACCATGCAAGTGCAGCAGTGCTTCTCCACTACAGTTGCCCCTGGCTCAGCTCTGCTGCCCACACTCCCTGGGAAGCATTTTGCTGTTCCTGTGCTCATACTGCAGGTGGGAGAGAAAGAGTAGCCAAGAGAGCATTTAAAATATTGCTTTACTCTTTTTTTTACTCTATGAACTCAGAAGCTTAGTTTTTTTTTATGACTTTCAGTTTTTACTGTGTAAATGACAGTGGTGTTTTCAAATTGCATCCCAGCAGTTCCCAGCCAGATCAATTTTAAACATTTTATTATTTGTAGAAGTTCAAAAGAAGATGACTGATGGTAGTTTTTGAAAAATGCATGTTTTACTGGTGTAGTTTCCTCCTTGTTTCTTGATCCTAACATCTCTATGTGAACATCTTTTTAAGCCAAATGAATGTTGGAAAACATGAATATAGGTGTAAACAAAGTTCTTCAAGCAGCTCTCAACATGAAACAATTCATTTGTTCATTTGTATTACCTTGAGGTAGCAACCTTGATTTTGGAATAAAGTTCCACTATCATAGGAATTCTATCTCAAAGAAAAAAGAGTTTGTATCTCCCAAGTTTACATTTCCAGAGTAACTTAATTAAATACCATAAACGTAATATTCCTCATTGCCCTTTTCTGAAAAGCTGCTTTTTCCTTTAAATTTAATTTTATATCATATTGTAAAGTTGTTTTTTTTTCATGTGTAGTCTCTGCAGTACTGCATTGAGGTAAGCATACTAATGACTATCATTGATTTTAGTTTTTTATTCTTTGCACTATTCACTAATAATAAATTCTTTTGGTGATTTTTTTTAACTTTTCTTGTCCCCAGAGGTACATTTTTTCTCTCAGATCGGAAGGATATCCAAAGGTTTTCCTGCACCTATACTTGAAAGCATGATAGTTCTTCTCTAAATATAGTCATACAGTTGCTGACAATTCTTGTTTTTCAAAATCATAATGGGAAGAAAACTAGTTTATTTTCTTTATATTCAATAATATTTTTGCCTTTTCCAGGATGAAAGCAAATAATAGAATTACTCAAGAACTTTTTTTCTTAGATCAGATCCTTAGCACTAGAGCAAACATAGCTGGAATGACAGCCTGCTGTCATGAATGCCCTGATTATTGCTTTTGCATTTGTATAACCCAAATTAACACCTGCAGTTCCAAGATATTGTTGTTTCACCTTAGGATTTTGCAGCTGGAAAAGTCTTAGAGCTCTGTTCTCTACCAGACATTTGCTATAGTGAGATAAGAAAGGAAATTTTGATGAACTACAGGGATGGTTGAAAGCATAGTTTCAACCAGAAGAAAACTTGTTTTCTTCTGTTTTTAAATACATCTTACTGGGTAGCAGCAGAAGATAATCAAAAATCAATGCTCATTCTTTGTTGACTGTCTGGTTTTGCACAGTGGGATGCTCTACAGAAGGAAAGTTGAGCAAGGTCAAATGGTTATTACTCTGTAATTTGAATGGATAAGGTGTGAACTCATTGTAGGACTTTTGGAGGAAGGCAAGGGAAGTGAATTCTTGGTATTTTAACCTGTGCACTCAGAATGGAAGCAGCTTTGGGTGACTGGTTGTTACCTACACGGTATGACCCTACTTCCTCTTCAAAGTCATCTTCTCAAGATTAAAATAGAAGGAATTGAGCTTCAATCAACAAGGACACATCATCTGCAGTAGTCAAGTTTTTTACAGTTTTGTCAATTCTTGGAACAATAGGCAAGGAAGAACAAATAGCAATTACTGACTTGTTTCATGATCATTTGCAGTCTCTAGCATTAAGACATACAAAGGGTGTTGTGGTACTTTATGCATTAAATCTTGAAAATATTTTCAAATTCTCCTATGTAGGGCATGATACAAGCAAGTATTATTACATAAATTTTATCCTGCAGCTCTTTAGCCTTAATTATGCAATCTTCTTGAGAGTAGCAAAGAACTCACTTAATAGACTGTATCACTTTTTGAGATAAGTGGTGTATTTTTAGCTTCTGTAATGTACATTGAAATGAGGACAATTATGCCTTGTTTCAAAAGGCAGTGTTAGAACACACGCTATTTACAATTAAGAATTTGTTTTAACAATACAAAATGAGGAAGTAAATGTTTGAGAAATACACAGTGATGATGACAGCAATTTGAACATGACTACCATGCTTAGGGTTAGGCTACTCTGTTCCTCTGTGAGAATGTGTTGTCAGCATTGTAGGATGGGATATGGAATTGTAGATAACATGGATCCAAAAATCTAAGTAGAACATTTTGTAGTCACAAGGTACAGCCCAGAGTTTCAGTAGTTTGTACATCATGTACACATTTTCATTTAACACCCTGGTGTATTTTCTTTTTGTTTCTCCCATTTTATTTGATTTAAAAAAACATAAAAATTGAAGCTCACCGTGAAGGTCTCTTCAAAGTTAGTGATGTTCATTTAGTTTTAGTTTCTTTTTGCATGGTTTGGCTGGGTTTGCGTATTAATGGCTCCCATGGATGCTGCCTGGCTCTTGTTATATGTTACACCGACTTGTATGTCTTACTTCCACCCAGCCTTTCAATTATATCTATTCAAATACAGTGACAACCTCCCCCGACAAAACAGCATCTTAGATAAGTAGGTTACTAAAAATGCAGTGTAATGACAGGGGCTTGAGAAACTAGGAATTGCACTTGCAAAGTGAACGGATTTAACTGTATAAGAACAGCCTCAGAGGCATATGTTTATTATTTGGGACATATATGTGCCCCAGGCAAAACTAAACCTGTTTCAAATGAACTATCCCTATTTTATACACATCATGAACATTAAGCTGTCATCGTCTTCAAACATCCTTAATGAATTAATTTTTCTCCACTGGAAAAGGAGGAAGATGGTGAATAATAAAATAAGGCCAAGGGAAGGAAGTGTGCAAGACATTATTGTATAATCATTGTATTGCAAACATATTTTTTTGAACATAAAAGGGTCTGGAAGTGAAACATCAGTGCAGAAATTGAGCATCAGTTCTATACTGACCAAATTACAGGCTACTGAGATTATCTGGTGACTCTGCAGCTGAAAAAAAGTTCAAGTGCTCAGGAACGTCCCGATTTATCAAAGGATTGCTTGAAGTTTAGTTATTTGAACAGCATATTTAAAAATATATTTATTCAAATCAGTAATTTAAAGATGTTTATTGACTGTTGTAAAAATGCTTAATAATCAGAGTTATTTTAATTCTAAAGTAATTGTGACTATACATTGTTTTTTCACTACCAAGTCACCTGGTCTAATCGTCTTGAGCTAAAGATTTCTCCCTGCAATTCATTATAATTAGATCTAGCTGCAACTGGAAAGAGTGACATTACACTGATTTTCTCTTGTGATGTTTTTGTGAAAGTCAGTCAGTGGCTGGAGTAGGATAATATGCTTTATGTCTCAAGGAGTCATCAGTACTTATGAAAATATATTCATAGGGCCATAAGAGACATCACAAAAAATTTTATGCTTATTTATTTCCAAGAAGGGTTTTAAGATATAGACTCACCTTGTTAACTTGCTGATTTTATCATAAAATTAAAACCATTCAAAATTTGTTTTTTTCTTTATTTTTCATCATTCAAAGGTCCTCAAAGAGCTAATTATTGCTGTTATATGAACAAATATTATTTAAAGGCACTGTTCTATTCACACAACTATATTTAATGCAAAACCAATCTTGCTCATAACATCTGTGCTTTTGTAATTACCCAGCAATGGGTTCAGTGAAAATGCTTGTAAGATCCCGCATTATCTCTTATTCTCTGGTTAGTTGTATATTAATTCTTTTTATCCTTATCTGACCTTTCTGAAGCTCAGTTTAAGCTCTAGCAAGCCATGCTTTCAGATATGGAAAACCTCACGAAAGGCAGATTCAGAAAAAAACCCTTGACCCTCAAGAACCTTAGTTCCATTGGGAAGTCATTCTGAGAAGGACTGAGAGAGTTTTCAGGCCCCAGCAACCTTTTTCCTCAGGGACAGTCATGACTTTATTTTGCTGAGGTGAGCCAGTTGACATTGAGTCTAGGAAAAACTGAGAGTAAAAAAAAGACTGAATTAATGTCACTGGAATTTTAAGGAAGTCTTTAACCCCTCTCAAAAGATGAAAAGTAACCATCAAAGAGCCTTTCAACTCTTTATGCGATTCGGAAGAAGCAGGTGGATTTGAATGCCTAAACCTGAATCTCTATAGATACAAACCTGAACAGAAA
This sequence comes from Grantiella picta, assembly GCA_013397955.1. NCBI lineage: Eukaryota > Metazoa > Chordata > Aves > Passeriformes > Meliphagidae > Grantiella > Grantiella picta. The sequence goes on from VZRM01005233.1 coordinate 3,149,459, forward strand.
AGTCAGATTCTCTCAGCCTGAGAGAATTTTAAACATATTGAATCCCTAGGAATACTGATTGGTTTTTTTTCCTATTGCTATTTTTTTTCCCATTACTATAAAAGAGATTGCAGAGTGAAGGAGTCTTTGTGCTCTGGATGGTTTTTGCACTGACTCCAAACTGTTTGTGTAGATTTTCAGCCAAGGGCTGAGCAGCCAGCACAGAAGAGACCCAAAAGTATCTGCCCTGAGTCCTTCCCAGCCATTCCAGGACAGCCTTCTGTCCTTCTTGTCTGCACTTCACTGTCCAGCTTCTTGGGAAGCCTCTGGTTTGTCCCTGTAGTCTTGTCTGTCTCTACAGGGATTATGTCAGGAGAAATGGTTCTGAGGAGGTCTGATTTTGCAGTTCTAGAAAAGCACACATACATAGACTTTGGATGTCTGCATGACAGCAAAGATTCCAAATGCCTGCTGACTGAATTAGTTTTTTTATTCAATCCTGTGAATTTTTATGTAAATTCTTATTTGCTACACAACTGACCAACAGAATAAAAAACATAGAATGTACATCAGGTAGGGAATGAAGGGAATTGTACTTCAGTTTTATTCTTTCAAGACATGATCCTAAAATGTAGATTATATTCAATGAGCCAACTATTCAACAGTTAAACTTTAGTAGATGTTCATTAATTGCTGTGGTTTGAGGAATCACTGACCAGCAGGAGTATCAGGATTATTTTAGAAAAATTTCTTATTGACGTTCTAGGATATGTGATCGATTATTCTTCAAAAAACATGCAGGTTTAGTTACCTTAAACTGGTTTTTGTCCCCTAAGAGCAATATCAAACTGTGTAAGCTGCCACCATAGCAGAATTCTTCCCTACAGAAGTGTCTGTAACCCTTTGTAATGGTGGTTTATGAATGTCAAATAATTCAGTTTCTCCTGTGTTTTCTTTCAAATGATGATATTTGGATGCAGTAATGTTAAACAGTGGTTCATGTGAATTGAAATAACGGAGAGTTTGAATTTAAAAGAATAATATAAGCAAAAATATTCCCCTGTTGACTCTCTTAGGATGGGTGGCTATCCAGAATGGGAGTAAAATCTTAAGGTATAGCTATTAAGATATTTTAGGGTTATCTTATCGATATTAGCTTGAAACTGAGGATTTCTTTTGAGGCAGCAAACACAAAAATAGACCTTTCAGTCTATTGTGTCTGCCTTCTGCTATAAATGTTTCACTGTCCTACAGAAACAGTATTCTTTTAGCAAATGTGTTTAAGGTGATAATTTAATATAGCTTTGCAAAAAAGAAGGTTATTGAGATAAATACCTTCTTATAGCATAGAGAGAACAATAACAACACACAGAACACTTTAATAGCCATCTGGGTTTTCTGACTTGCAGCTTATGTCATTATTTGCTCCTCTGCAAAGTGGGTACGAATGTGTTTAAATTCTGCCAAAAGCAAGATGCAGGTAGTAATATCTTGTACCCATTCACTTGATCAAAATTTTCTGTCAGGGAAGGTTTTGTGTTCTCAGAGGGATCTTCCTGGCATATATGCTACAGTCAACCCATCCTAGAACCTGGGGCTGTGTATGGGGCTGGCAGGGATTTCTAGGTGCAGTGGCAATCCACTTATGGACATTTTTAATGTCAGGACTATTTCCCAATATAGATCTTCAAATCTGATTTGCAGCTGTCGTATTTTGCCTTAATGAAGAAGCAGAAGAAGACTCCTGGGGTTTTTTGAGCATTATGAAACCTCTGGGGACTGCATGTCTGCCAACAGTTTAATTCATTAGGATACAAGATTAAAATAAAATATAATAGCCCGAAAACATATCCTCTTCCACAAAACAGTAGCCCTGACCACATTTTCCTGGTGAAACAGAAACCAGATTTGCTAATGTGGTTTAAAAGATGCATAGCAAGATCAATATTTAATTACCAATTTGTTTATCAATTAGGAGCAATGCTCTGTCTCTACTGCATAGCTCCGATTAGCTCTCTAAAACACGGAACAGGAAGAAAATAAAAAGGCATTTACAAATATTGGCTGACCAGTCTTATGGCTCCTATGCAGCTTGTTAAATTGCTGTTTATTTATTAGTCTTATAATGCCTTTGTATCTAATTAAAAATTCAGGACAGGCTCTGTAAATAAGCAATAGACAATGTCTGGTCTAAAAAAGGAACTACCCAGTCACTGGGAATACCAGAAACTCCATCTGTCTGGGATAATTACAAATCTACAAAATGTTTTGCATAGTGCAGTATTTTGTATGTTGTAAACCACTGGAATAGTGACTAGAAGTGCAGTTTGTCTAGTAATTTTATGAAATTCATAGAAACCTCTTGATGGAAATAATTTCAAGATGTGAACTACTCTTTTCCTCCTGGTCTTTGGTACAATTTCAAATACCCTCTGATTTTAGGGTTTACACTATTTTCCTAAATACTCTGTACCAGTGTTGATCCTTGTTATGGTTTAAAAACAGTGTTGGTTTTACTCCTTTGATCACCAATTATATTTTCTTCCAGACTAGTTCTGTATTTCCAAATACTTCCACAAGCCATGTTTTCTAAACTCCTATTATATTCCCCTGCATTACCCTGTCTTTCTCAAAATATTGCACTTAAAACTGATTTTTTATTAATCAAGCAGAATGCAGCAACCATTTGATATAAATTTTTCACAGAGCAGCACAGTGAATATTTCTCCCAAGTTTACACACAGCACTGAGTAATACATTCCAGAGGCAGGTTTTTTTGCATCAGTATCACATTCTCAATCCTTTGTGGACTACTACAGCCCTCAATTTCTTTTGCTAAAGTCCTGATGTTTTTATATTTGTGCAGTTATTTTCTTTCTACAGTCTTTCCCTCTTTAAATAAACTAATTACAAATTCTGAAATGTTCTATTTTCCTGTTCCCAAAGTGTAACATGCCCTTCTTGATTTAATCCATGTGTGCATTGTATTTTGCAAATCTTATACTTCTATATCACTTGTTGCTTTCTTCGTAAGGACTACTCATAGCAGTGTGCATCCAAATTTTGCAAGTTAGTGAATTTTTGTTCTTTAGCCTTTTCTGTTAGTTCATCCCTTTTTTATTGGAGAATCTCGTTGCCATTCAGTGTTTGGGGCCTTACAGTGTGAGCAGAAAGGTCACACACTAGAAATGGTAGTTTCTTAATAAGCTATGCACTGTTTGAGCAGTGATTATGGACCTACTTCAATAATATAAAATATCTTAAACCCATCTCAGTTCCTAAGTGTGTGAGGTCAACTGTAATAGTTCATATAACTCAGATGGTATTATGTCCTAACATATACTCCATTGGAAATAATCTAAACTAAACCAATGCTGTTTGCACAGGGTAATTTTAGGGAAAAAGCAAAAAATACATGCAGGTAATATATGTGGACTATTTAGCAATTTTACTGGAATTTTCATAGGCCAGAAGGTTTGGAGTCAACTTTTTTGAAGTGTCCCCACTATTACTGGACAGTGGATTCCATTATCTAAGTAATTTCTTACTGCTTGATCAGTGACTTTCGAAGAAAATTAAAGTTACATGTAAATGTTCTGTTTGGAGAGAAACAAGCTGGTAATTCAGGATGACTCATTTGAGATAAGAGAAACAGAGAGGGATGGTTTGTAATATTCCAGTTGTTTTTTTCTGCTGTTGCTGGGATTTGCTGGGATTTGCTAACTAAGGGACAGAATTCCGACATCTGGCCCTTTGCAGAAATACAAGATTAACTCTGTGCGTGCAAAGGAAGAGCAGCAGATAAATGCAGTAATTTCAGCAAGACCATCAGGTTTTGGGAAACTTACACTCAAACAAGCCTTGTCCTTCTCTGCCCATAACTCAGCCCACAGCTCAAATGTTCTGCTTTGACATGGATGGAAGGGAATAATGGAGTTTGTGATGGCCAAGTCTGAGCCATCCTGGTTCTCTGCTCCAGACACCACGCAAGCATAGACCTCAAGGACTAGAATGTTTGCGTCATTGTGGAGGTGTGAAGCTGGAAACAAGAATTTCTTTTGAAATGGAGTAAAAGGAGATGCTGAAAGTTTACTCCAGTTTCAAATGCCTTAGCACTAGCCCCAGGCTCCTTTTGTTCCCTAACTATTCAATTTCATATTCTCTAACATCCCTTCCTGTGTTCTGGTTTCTCTGGGTTTTTTTCACCTAAATTTAATTTTGGGGAAGAGTTTGTGGGAGTATAATATAGCCCTCTTTCCAACACCTCATTAATTTTTCCATTGCCTCCTCCACTGTACCTCAGCTCCTCTCTCCACCAAAGCATTGGCATTGGCTTGCACTGAAATTCTGCTCTGCAACTAATTGCGTGAAGTGTCAAGGCTTATTTTAGCTGTGTGGGGATTCAAATATTCAACTGGGGGACTCAAGCTGCACCTAGGTTGCTAATAAACTTGGAATATTTTTTTGCCCATACTTTTCATGAAACTATTGAAAATATGGGCACCAGGAGTGTAATTATAGGTAGAGTTTGGGTCTGGCAGAGGAATACTGGACTTAATGTAGTTGCCAGCGTGCTAATAAGTCACTTAAGGAAGGAAAGAACACTCTTCAAGCTCTGCTGGCTTGGACAAAATATTTGTATCCCCTATTTTGTTGGGGGTTTTTGCCACCGTCTGATTATTTAGATGCCATACCTAGATCAAAATAAAATCTGGTTTTGTGTGTTTTGTGGCCATCAAAACAAGAGGAGCAATGAAAATCAAACATAGGGTAACTGCAGCAGGAGAAATACATACCTGGGACATTTTTCCAAAGTTCTACACACAGCAGGTCTGTGAAAGCAGCTCAGCAGGCTCAGTAGCTTTCATGGGCTTTTTGACTTAGGAATTGAATGATAACTTGAGTGATTTTTCGCTGCTTTAAAGTGCATGTTAGCTGCTAATTACTTTTTTTTTCATGCAAATTAAATGGACTGGTGTGTGTCATCATATTAAAAACTACAGATGCTACATTATGGGAATACTCCAGGTGTGTACTACAAGCTTGAATGATTATACACAGAAAAAAAGAAAAGGTTTTCTTTGCGCGAGAAAGGGATGTTTTTCTTTTTTGTGTTTTACTGTTTATTTCCCAGTGTGCACCTTGTTCACATTAACAGAACATTAGAGTGTGCTTTTGAGTCACCAGTGCACTGAATCAGGGGATATGAAGCTAGTAGCATGTAAAGATTTTATTATTGTTCTCTGGTCAAAAAAGAAAAAAAGAGTTGATTAGGGAATGGTTCAAGCAGAAAATTAAAGAAAATAGCAAATAGAAGAAACTCCAATTAAGGCTGAAATATAGTTAGTTTTCACCGTGGGCAGGATGAGACTGGAAGCACACTTGGGTGCACTGCTGCCATTTGTGCTGTCTGAGGGGAGATGTATTTATTGCTGGGTTTGTTTTTGCTTTGAGAGCGCTGTGTAATGGAGGTCATTAGCAGCTCTGGCTCTCACACACACTGCTCTCCTGTCCTCTTTTGCACCTTTATGTTTGTTTTCCTGGGAAAATGAGAAAAGTTAAATGCTTTCTTGAATACTTGGCTAAATACCTTCCTAGGCTAAAATGGCAGAAGACTCCATGAGGCTAACGTTGCTGCATTTTGGTTTTGCCCTGCTCATGAGGCTGAGCACATCATTGGTGCTTACTACCCAGAGATTCAGGAGCTGGAACTTGCATTAATTCTCCATCTCTTTGACTGTTCTCCTGTGTAATGTACAGCAGGCTTCTTGCAACTCTGGCACATCTCCCTTTGAATATAACAGCAAGGCTGACCTTTTAGAAGTAAAATGGATGGGGCTACTTCTGAGGTCAGAATAAACACAGATGTCTGAATTTAAACTATTATAATTGCCAGAACTATAAAGTAGGGTAAAAATTAGAAACAGGCTGAAAAAACGCCAACCTGCTTACATTTCATTGTTCTTTTTGAAAGTAAGAAATGAAAGACGAGAGATATCATGCACCTACAAGAATATTAATATGCAATTCCCCTTTACATCCTTCCTCATAGCTACTGATTTTCTTTCCACTGAGAAATAAAACGATATATATGTCTAGTAGAATATATTTTTCTGCTTAGTTAGTAGGGTTAAAATTGTATTTTTATTAAACACTGAGTACTTCCTCATTTATCATTCTAAATTCCATTGCTTGTTTCCAAGGAGATAGAAATATGAAGGAAAGTCATCTGAGACTCTGATTTGTAAGGCTGCTCTCTTTAATGAGAGTTGAATGTGCCTTATTTTAAGGAACAAAATAAACTTGGAGCCTCTGTAGTAAAGAGGTTGGGACTTTGAGTTTAATTTCAGTGCAGGCTTACTTTGTGTCTGGCAGTGGGAAGGGGATTGTGAAATGTTCAATTCAGTGTCAGATCCTCCTTTGGAGGCTCAGCTCTGCTCTTTCCTGCACTGAAGCCGTGCAAGTTCCCTCACCCACACACCCTTTGTAGTAGTGGCTTTCTCCTGACAGTCAGAGCTTTTTCTTGGAGGACAAGAATGGACAGTAGACAACAAGGTGTTCCTCTTCCTGTGAGGAATTCAGAAATGCCAAAACCCGGATGGTTCTGTAGATATTGAAAAGACTGTCATTGTTCCCTGAAATATAAATGCTAAGTTCTAACCAGAGGTACCTTTCTTGGTTTAATTCTGTTGATAAAATATTAACTGAACGTGTGGGTAAACACTTCACTTGTCTTACCTGAAGTCGTCTTCACCACCTCAGTTGTGTTTCTGAGTCCTGTGAAGGCAAACTGGTAGAGCCTCCAGGAGCGAGTGTCCCCCACCTCCACCGAGCTGCGCTTCCACTGGTAGATGATCTCTTCCCTGGGGTATCCATCTTATTGCAATGGAAAATACACAAGGCTTTGGTTCATAGTCACTGCTAGGCTTTAGGGTGCTTTAGGAAGTAAAATTACTACTTTCTATTTCTGGAAAAAACTGGAGAAGCATATTGCAAGTAAATTATAGATATGTTTTTCTCAAGTTACTTACTAGTGCCTTTTACTTAATGTCGCATTTTATTTTATTAATTATAAATTATAATAGCGCTTGAGATGAATTTTTCAAAAATAGGTTTTCCGCTTTTGTGGACCAAATAGGATGCAATTTTGTGCATCCTCCAGATCCATCTGCAGCTGGACCAGGAATTCACACCTTGACCTTACTGCAAAATGTCAAATTCCTGACTCCGACTAGTGCAATAGTAAAATACCCATGCACAGAGAGAAGGTGGAAGGCTGTGACACCTTGATGCTGAAAGTAAAAATTTCTTGGTTTATGCTCAGATATAAACATAAATTAATCATATAAGGTCCAGAAATTTTATAATTTTTATGGCAGTCCTTATTTATTTTTGTGAACATATATGATACATGTACTGAAAATAAGATCAAAATACAAGTGAAAACCATTTGGGTATGTCTAATTAAGACCATAACCTTCACTGACTCTACGTATATAAATATAAATTTATAATAGGCAGATCAGTGTGGGTCAGAAGAGGGTATATTTTTGAGCATGTTACTTACAGCTTGAAAATTCCAGTGGGCAGGAGTGGACATCCATTGGGAAGTTGTGTAACTGTAGCTGACACTCAGCGTCAATCGTCAGCCTGAGAAGAAAGAGATCAGGATATAGGGAATGCTCCTGAGAAGTTTGTCCTGAAAGCTACATCATGGCAAGCAAAGCAAGATTCTTACTAATATGGATCCTGACTATAAAATACAGATAGTTTATATATATATATATATATAAAAAAAGAGTAAACTATTGCTATCTACGTAATTATTGAAATAATACAAGCATAGGAAGACATCATGGATACTGATAAGCAATATTTCTTTTTTGGCTCCCTAGACCCTGATCATCTACTTTTGGGACTGTGTAATGGGAGAAGGAATTAAGGTTCTGTTCCTGTGCATCTGAAATGGCAGCATTACTCACAACTGACAAATCCATAAGTAGATATACAGGTCATCTCATGAGCAGTGACAAATCTTTGTGTCACAACATGCCATAATGCACCAGGAAAATGCATTCTTTGTGACAAAAATTCTATTTCAGAAATGATGGATAGGCATCCAAATTTAGACATCTGCATCCAAGACAGCCATCTAGACTCCCTTCACAGCTAGTGCAAAGGCACTCTGAGGATACAGTTCCTCTCTCTCCAAAATAAGATATTTAAAATAATCAGGAGAAAAATGTACCCAAAGGTGTTTGTCTCCACTGAATATTAGGAGAGTCTCTGTGCTAACTCAGGTAGTGTAGGTGCTGTAGATCAGGTAAAGATATGTACTTTTAGAAATCCCAGGTAAGATGAAATGTACCCTCTGATGTTCCTGCTGAAAACTCTACCATTTTTCATTCATTCCCAGTGCAGCTGTGAGCTGCAGGATACTTGGACTTTGGCAGAGAGGGAGGAGGTGGAGTGAGAGCAGGAAAAAGGAAAAGGGTGGGATAAAATGTTTATTTGTTCCACGAGGAGCCTGTAGTAAAGCTGTAGGTCTCTCGTCTTTGCTGATTCTGGGGTGTGCAAATGATGAGCTGTGTGCACTGGGTTTGTCTCCAGGTTCCTGAGGGAAGGTGTTGTGTGCAAATGACCCTGAGTCTCATCTTGTGTTTGTGCACAGGGGTGCTGGCACCACCAAGATAACAGAGTCAGAAGGAAACTTTTCTGCATTAGGGATTTAGGAAGAAATCTCATTTCCCTGTTGTCCTTCCTCTTCTCATTTTCATCATCTTCATTACTGGAGATACTTGATTTCCTCCTGGGCAGGATGGTTCCTAAACCTGGGGGGTAAAACCACCCAGCCCTTCTGGATCCCTGCTCTCCTCAGTACAGAATCCCAGCCATGTGATACTATCACATTTCATTTCTGGGTTAATCCAGGTTGAATCCTTACTGGTGCTGCCTGTGACTCACCAGCACCACTAAATATACATTCATAGCAGAGAAATGTTCCCAACTTCTACCAGATCCATCCCTTTCTAATGAGAGAAACCGAGAAATTTGAAGAGAAAGGTAGTAAAACCCAAAGACACAGTAGTGTAGCTAAGTCCAAATTTAACATTTCAAAAGTGGATCTAGGCTCATCTTTATCAGACTAACTTTGATTTGCATTGGATTTCAATTTTGATTATTCAATTATCTCTTCTGGTGATGCAACATGCAATGAATGTAAAATAACTATGAAATGAAACTCTCTTTTGTAATTCAGAGAGTTGCAACATTAAAAGGTTGTCTTAACCAAAGCTTCACATCTATTAATTAAAATTATGAGTGTAATATTCTTCAAAACTTTATTTTTCACACCCAGTAAAGTAAAAGTACAAAAATTACTTCGAAAAAAATGCAGTCTAAAACTCAGATAATCTTTTGTCTATCATCTTTGATTCTACGCTCTTTTTTTAAATTATAAACTCTGTCGAAAAAATGTTGTATTCATATTTTACACAACCCAAATATTATATCACATGTAAGAAAAAAGTATTAAAAAAACCCCATAGGATTTTCACATTTAGGAAGTATCTTATGATCATTTGGAATATGATATTTGAGTTGTTCCATATGGCATGTGTTACACTTAAATGTAGGAAAATGCATAACTTAATTATTGAAAAGGTAATTTGTCTCAAAAGAAAAACTATACACGTGGCTGGGGAACCTGGACAGGTTGAACAGAGCAAGTTCAGATCCATGAAAATTGTGGTGGAATGGGGCATATCCATAGGTCTGGGTTAAACCTGAAAAATTTAATGCTGGGATGGCAAAGATTTGCCTAAGATATTTGAGGAATAAATTGTTTTTTCAGGGTGGAGCTTCATCAGGCTAAATTGCAATAAATTCAGAACAAGAGGCCTTTGGTGTATATAATAGCTCCTTCTTTGCCATCTACTTAATTCGGGCATATTTCACATGTATCAGTTTAACACAATAAAAAGGTAAAAGACAGTAAGGATCAAACCAATGCCAAACAATAAAACATACCTGAAAATGGAGACTAACTATTATAAAAATGCCTACATTAATTTTAATATAGGAAGGCGACTATTGTGAACCAAGACAGTGCAATCTATAAGAAATAAAGCTTCTTTTGCCAATATAAAATCAATGTTATGCCATTAACATCTTCTAAATACTTCCCCTTTCACGATTCTTTGCATAAAGAAATAGGAAAACCTCCTTTGTTTTTTCCTTCAGGTTAAAGTCAAATGACCTGAATTCACAGCATCTTTTTCTTTGGCTTTGCTTAGAGAAACTGAAACTAAAGTTAGGTATAAATAGATATAAGTACCTCAATGTGTACAAGACTCTGCCATCATTCCAGATCCTGAGCATCCTATTAGGAGTTGTGATCCAATGAGCATCAGCTTTCTTGGAGTTTCGGAAGAATGTGTCTGGTATCCAGATCTTCCCAACCATGTTGCTGTTTAACCTGAGCACTTTAATAGTGCTGTTGAACTTCAGACGTCTGTCATACCACGTTTGGGCGAAAAATATATCAATTGTATATTCCTGTTGTGTTAACCAGAAATACTGATGAAAACATAGCACTCAGCATTCCACATAACTCCTGATATGCTTTGCTTAATTTCATAACAAAAAACTGAGCTACGGAAGGTGAAACTAGAACTGATAAAACGGTGAGTTTTGAGGCATGTTTTACCAAGGATTTTTGTTCTAAAACAGTTTCTTATTTTCCCACTGAGGGGAAAACTAAGGTTTCTAATTCTGTGTCCCCACATCCCAACCCACATCTGCTCAGGCCAGAGAACAATTAGTTATTTCCTTGGATCTAGGACAGGAAAAGCTTAAGCTGACTTAATTGCCTGCGCCCCCTGGTTAATCTCAGAAATGGTGAAGTCTCTGGGGAGGATCGAGGCCTTTTACTTTTTATCTCTTGGTGGCAAGAGTGGCAATATCACTGGTGAATGGTTCTCCTGATTTTGTAGCAATCTGGGAGTTCAGGTTTACAGGAGTTAAGCTGTTGCAAGCATTTAAAAGCAGAGCACGTAAAAATGTGAGGATACATTACAACTATTATTTTTGCATTTTTTCAGCATATAGCTCAATTTTCCTGTCTTGCACAGATTTATAGCTCATACAGTCCTCACATCCATAATTAAAATGAGGTTTTAAAAATAATATAGGTACACCACAACATTAAGAGACTAATGGAGGCTTTGTAATGTCAAAATGATGGAGACTTTGTAACAAGGAAAATGGGCAATCCTTTACCTACCATATTGATAGCATTCACGGGGCCAATGCTATTTACGTACATGTCAGTGTGAATTATTGTCGGTTTAACTGCAAGAGAAACAAGAAGAATCAGTAACGCGGATGAAGGTCAAAATCAACTACATGAAGGTCAAACACAGGCATGTTATTATGGCAGCTCTCCTGTGTGGCTGTGGTTGTCTCACATATACAATAAATGCAAATTTGCAGCAATGTCTTCAGCTTGAAATTAAGTTGGAGACACTTTGCGGCAAATTTTTACATCCTTTATTCCATCAGAACAAATTCTCTTGTTCTGAGAGAACAAATAGTGAAACCAGTGTTGATGGCTTAGGGAGACTCATGTCTGACTGAGAGGATCTGTATTTTGTGTCAGGTCACAGCCACACATCAAAACAAAATTTTATCAACGAAAGCAGACTTATTTTTCTTATGGTGTCTTGTATCTCTTGTTTTACAGTATAATGTCAAATGCAGCATGACTGCTGTTGCCTGCAGAGGTGGCTGTACGTAAGAAACAATTTTGTGAGCCTAAAGCCAAAATTATATTTAGGGCTTTAAGATATAAATTAAGAAATGTTGTTACATTAATGTATTTTGAAATTACTCCATTTTAGCTTTTTTCTTCTTATACACCTTGGCTACAGCATGATTGGTTTTTTTTCCCAGATGCTTTTAAGAATGCTTTACTTCCTTTCTGTTTCTAAAGTCTTAGTTTCAGTACAGACAAATTCCTCTGCTAATTTACACTGTATACATACATTGAAGGTTAAAGACTCATGTTATCCTTTACTGTGAAAAATTCCTTTGTTTATAAGCCTCTATAAATTTGTTACAAACAGCTTCCTTCATTAACCTTGCTGCTCTCTGCTTTCCACTGCCTGCCTCATCCATGAAATCTCGGTGCCTTTTTCTCTAATCTCATTACTGCTGTATCCTCTTCTGCAGAGGTATTGTCTGCCTGCTCTGTACACTCGCAGGGCTTCTCAGACTGACTCTCAGCAATTCAGGGAAATTTTTTCCTTCAAGTTCCCTCAGTAATCAGTGGAGAGGAAGATTCCTCCAAAAGGTGATTGAGTCAAATAAGGCTCCCATTCTGAGTGCAGGTGTGACTCTATACACTCACATTGCTGTGGGAATTACCTGGGCAGGTTGGCTTTGCTTGGCTGCAGTTATCTTTTGTGAATCTCTTGCTCTGTGCCCTATTCTGTCACCTCCTGCCCACTGGGCAAGGGAGAGCCCAGGCTGCCTCAGTGTGTGCAGCTGCTGCTGTTGGAGGCTCTGGATCTATCGCACCATACGAGGATTAGGCTGTGGTGCCCTCTTTTTGGCCTTTCTTTCCAATGGGTTATTCGTTATTCTCTAACATTGTCTCTTAGCTATAAAAAGAAGAGAAAACCTTGCTTTTTTGTTCCCCAGAAGTTAAATTCTGAACTTTCTATGCAGGTAAATCATCACAAGCAGCCTGATTCAGCAAATTACGGCACTTATTAGATGTCTTAGGATAGGTTCAGCAATCTTAATTTATGTCAGCTTCCGAAATCATGACTACTTTACATGCCTCTGATGTTTTTCTGCATTGCATTTTATTCTCGTAACAACTTTGAATGGATTCTGCTTCCTGGGTAGCAAAATATGACATGAAAATTATTTTTCTTCACTGCTTAATCAAGCGTGGTCTAAAACCAAAACCAACGTACCTCCTATGTCAGGTCTCAGTTTGTTGTCATATCCTTCCAGCAAGCCGTTTAAAATAAGAGTCACATCACTCTCATGGACTTTGGGAGTCAAAACCCAAGTCTTATTTGAAGTGTAATCTTCATAATCATCATCTCCCTTTTGGGTGGAGCTATTAAAGAAATAAAAATGAAGAAATGGAAAGCCTTGAAAGCCAGATTTGTAGGTTGCTTTTTTGGAAGACAATACACACACATTTTAGAGTTTAATAATACTGTAAAATCTTTGAAAAATTGCCCGTTTACAGAATTAGACTCCCAGTAAAGATGCCACATGACAGGGGAGGTTACAGTTCACTGTAGCAGCATTTCCTTTCAGCGTGTTGAGATCACAGTCTGTCTGTTTGGAGGAACATCAGTGCTTATCACCTATTTTTTCTCTCATTGACTCAGGTGGGACCTGTTATGAAACAAATCTAATTGTCACTTAGCTTATGCAACTCCCCACCAAAATATCACTTATTATGTACACAATGTTGTTGCATTACTTCCCCCAGAGAGAATGACAAGACCAATAATCAGATTCATTCAGATGAACTTCTCATGCAGCTTTTCTCCACTCTGATGAACTTGAGTTTATTGTGCATTTGAAAAGTCGAGCACAAATTTTTGCCAAGGGTTTTCCTTTTCACTTTTGCTAACCAGAACCCACAGAGGATAAAAATTCTGTCTGCTAGGGTTTTTCTGCTCCTCAGAAGTACGACAGCGGATCTAATTCAACCTGCTTAGCACAGTAAAAAAAGCAAGTTCGGCGTCAGAAATGTGTAGACTAGCCTTAATGGATGTTTTGTTTTCTCAAAATCAGTGCCTCCAGTTCTAGAGGAGAACATTGTAACTACTTTAGGATATGACAAAATCAGATATTTTCATTTCAGAATGTCAGTGGTAATCAGCTGAGCAGTGCTAGGCAACTGTATGTTTTTTTGCATAATATGCCAATGCCCTTCTTTCCTGACCTGCTTCTGAGACAAAGTTTGAACACTGCTGGCTAGATGTGGAAAATCTTAATGATACTGCAGATGTCTTAAGGCAATGGATAGAGTTGGGATACAAATGGGTGCAACTGTGAGTGTGTGGCACGGACAGAGAGCCAGTCGTGACTGAGCTGAGCTTGGAAGCTGCTGCTGAATCTGATCTCCCTCTTTGTTCCATCGCTGGGTAGCTGGCACCAACTGCAGACCCCAGGCACCTCCTCACCCGCCCTGCACCAGCCATGGCTATCCGGGTGCTTCAGCTGCCCAGGCCAAGAACTGGCAAGCCAACCTCTTCCTCCTAGCTGCTCAAGCCTGGACCTGTAGTGTTTTATTAGCAATCAAAAGCAGAGTTTTATTTGGCAATATGCTCCCTAGTATTCTGCTGGTACTGACAAACAGGCCAATTTAATTAAATTGGGAGAATTTTTTTTTTCAGTTGTCTGGAGTTCAAAGATCTAATTGTAATTCAAAGAAACATAGCTGAAGCCAAATTCTCTCTCCTGAAGGAAAGGAAATACTTCTAAATAAAGTCTTCGCAAACAGAAGGCACGAGATTATGTGTTTTCAAACTATGCAAAGTGAATGAAGAAACATAGCTCTATGTATAAAAAGCCTTATTCCTGTTTTATAACCTACTAAACAAGCATTCCCTGAAAAGAATATCTTTTTTCTGAATGGAAAAGAAAAAGTAAATCAAATGCATTCTTCCACAAAGGCAACATGTTACTGAATATCACTGAAATGAGAAAGCTTCAAAAGTCAAAGCAGCTAATTAGTATTCTGGTGTACTAGACAGTGCAAGATTAGCAATATGTTTGTCTAGAAGTTTTCTCAGATCTAGAACAACCTTATTGAACAGCAGCCCACAGACACTAAACTTCCATTCCTTCTTGGAAATTATTTGCATGACAGAAATAGCGACCTGTTTGTTTGCTCATCTCTCATTTCAGACCATTTTGGCAAATGCTTTATGAGATTAATGGGAGACAGAAGAGGGAGAACACAGCCAATGTAGCTGGGGAAAAATGCTACTGAATTCCAGCTTTTATAAGAATTCCACGAGGAACATAAGCTAGCATGAGTATGCAATTGTCTAAATGTCTGTCTGTGTAAACCTGCATTCCAGCCAGAACAATCACAGGTCCATCTCTATCCAGATGAGCAGAGCTTTAGCCATGCAATGCCATTATTACAATGAAAATTATCATAACAAAGCCCTTTTCATCTCCTTAAGACTCTCAGATCAGACCTTCTGATTATATGGCTGAAATTTTGCAAGTGCTTTTAATGTCCAAGACAAATTTGTTAAAGCCTAGATTATACCTAAATGTATATTGAAATCTATTTTTATGACTGCTAGAAGTTTTCAAATCTAGTAATAAAGATATGAAAAAACCCCCACACAGTTACCTATTTGCAGATTACACTACAATTTTTTGAAGGTTAATGTGTCAGATATTCATAAAAAACCTTACCATTGGAGATATTCCTGCTGTGATATTAATGCCATTGCAAGATGTCTGCAAAACTGCTTTACATAATTCCACTTTCCCTGGCTGGGAAAGAGAGGGTTTAAGAGGGTCAGAATCCAAGCTTGAAACATCAAGCCATAGAGTAATTAAAGTTAGAAGGCCCTTTTGGAGGTCATCTGGTCCTGCTCAGTTTGCCAGCTGAGCCTGTGTGTGGTGGCTCTGATACTAATCCCTTACAAATGTATAAATGTGTATATCTATATATATATAACCATGAGTGTTTAACATTTTAGCCCCTCTTTGTATTTCTCAAATTACTTGAAATACATCTTCACAAAGCAGGAGGAGGGCAGAAATCACTAGTGTTAATAAACATTTCTTAATTTGGTTCTAATTTTTTTAATACTATGTGCAAAGATCTATAAACTGGTATCTCACTCTAAAATTACATAAAAACCTCATTTTGCCAATGAGATTTTTACCATGTCAGGGGCTAAACAGGGTTGAACTCTTGCTTTTATCTTCCTCCCTCTAATAAACACGTACTAATCCTAATCCTGCATTGAAGCAGTTGTTACTTGATTTATACTATTTATATGGCTCTTCTGAGTGCTCACTGGTGAGGTGTAACTTCAGCACAGACTGAGGCTGACACAAACCAAATGTTCAGGAACTTATTTTTCAGATGTTTGCCAGTGCATTTGATCCATACATTGTATTTGCAATACTCTCTGGGCAACATTTAATTATTCTTGGAGCAAGTGTGATCTCTGTGGGCAGAGGTGCCCAGTGCAGGTGGAACTGGGGTCACCAACCAAGGGGAAAAGGATTAATGAAATGATGCTCTCTTTCCTTGTCATCGCCTTCTTTATGGGCCCCTTAGCACTAAAGCCATTATTTCTGCACTGGAAATACATTAAAATCATAGAAGAGGATATTTCTGCTGGGAAATCACTGGTGCATTAGAAAAACAATTTTTTCCATCTTTTTTATTGATCCTTCTTCAGAAGACATGGTCAAGCCCATTACTTGAATGTTTCAGTAATGTGCTGATATACTACACTCTAAGCAGTCCAAAGCCACAGAAGTCCAGTTTGGGATTACAGTTTAGGATTTTTTTTAATTATTATTTTTTAATAGATTCAGCATGATTTCTTTTGTGCTTTCATTTCCATGGAAGTAAGTTTGCTGCCTATGTAAAAATAATCACCATTTTAGCAAAATTTGATAGATAATTATGTTAATGGTATATAACTGTCTTGCATTATTATGCTTTAAAGCCTTTTGGCTTAAATTCTTTAGTTCAAAAATGAATGTAAAGCATAGATTGCCCATTTCAAAACTACCATGTTTTAGTTAATTGCTAGCATAAAGGCAGCATTATAACTTTAGATGATCTCTGCTGTCATCTCTATATCAGGGACATTTTAATGTGATTCCAGAAGAATCGTATGTAGTGTTTCTTGGAAAGAAACTACCCTATGTTGGTGAAGATAGGCTATACATTATTTAATATCATAGCAGTAATAATTTTGCAGTCTCAATTGGGTGATAGATTGGGCACGTCTTATTTAAATGGTGAGCAGTAACTCACAAAGGATATCCCTTTGGAAAAAGGTATTATTTCCTAATCCACAGGAACATGATTTTCACAACTTGTTACAAAGAGTAGAAGGGAAAGGATGCTCTTTTCTGCCAAAAAAAACTACCATGGCTGGTCAGTCTTTCAGCCTTCAGATAGGAGGTCATATATTCAGCTGGTCAAAAATCTCTGTCATTCCAGTGACTTTAAATGAGATATGCCACTTTGTACCTGCTGTGGCTCTGCCCTCTAGTTTTTCTAAATATAGAAAATTAATTTTAACTATTAACAAGAAGTTTATTGTGAAATTTCACCCAAGAGTCAATTGCTGCAATTTCATTGCTGTTTACAAGCAGAATCAGAGTTGCCACTAAGTGCCTAAAGGGAAAGACCTGTAGTAGTACTGAATAGGTAATGACTAAATAGTTTAAATCTAATTAAAAGCTTAACTTTATTTGTCAAAAAAATCTGGGCAATTTTATCTTTTGTACAAAGTAGGCTATAGAGCCTTCAGCAAAGATTTAACAAACTACTTAAATATAGACTGAATTTTCCAATGAAAGCACCAATGTTTTCTACCTCTCAGGAAAGGACTGAAGAAACAAGGCTTGCCAGTTCACCTAACAGCACTGTTTAATTTAATGAAGAGTCAAGTTAAATCTGTTCTCTGATGTACATAAAAAATGACCCTAATCTATGATCATGCATTATTCATGGTGATAATATGGTCCCTGTGAGGGAAGGACATATTCCAGGCTCCCACTGTGGATAGAGATGCTGTATGCAGATGTGACATATGAGTGTGTGGAGATAGCAGATGTGGAGAATACAGAGTCTCTGGAAATCTAACAGTGTCTAAATTCTCTCTTGTTGACTCACATTTTAAGTAAAGGTATCCTGAGTGAAGCAGAAAATGTTTTTGCAAAGCTCTGTCACAGATTCTCTTGTCCTGTTTCTGTTCTGTCCATTTGTATTGTTTAAATTCCAAGGCTATGCCCAGGACTGAGCTACTATCCCTGCCGTAAAAATGGCACCTATTTTGTCTTTTACATCTAAATGTTCGTCACAATACCCAACCTCTGATTTTCTGAGGACTGAAATTCATTAAATGTGAAGAATAATCTCCTCCCAAATAATTTCCCACATCAAAGATGGAAACTTGGATGTTCTGCTTAGTGAGGAAAAGAGAAGATCCAGTCAGTTATCAGAAGTTCCATAACAGAAAATGAAGCTGAGAGATTTGGACTAGGAAATCACAGAGAAATTGTCTTGTAGTCCTACTCCCTTCACTTAGAGTTGTGGTGCAAGTACAATTCTGGATGGAGCTGTGTTCCAGAAGAGCCCAAAGTCCTGGATTCCAAGAGTTTCCAGAAAAGCTTGTTTCACGTGGCCACAAGGGAGTGCAAGCTGTATTTTGGCCATTTGTTGTAGTCATGTAGTGAGGGAGGCTGAGAAAGTTCACAAGAGGAAAGAAAACAGTTTTGACCTCTACTCAGTGGTTTGGGTGGGGCGGATTTTAGGTAGGTCACCTGTAGAAGATAATTGATTTTGTAGTCACTGCTTCTGCTGCAGCTATCATTCCATGTACTTCTCAAGTTGTGTGAAGGAGTGAAAACCAGCATGAAATGATTATTGCTTAAAAGAAAGCAAAACTGCCTTTTTCTGTCATCCCTAAGTCACAGAGGGACTGAAGCATTCATTAAAATAATTATTAAAAGAATATTAGAGTTCTCATAAAGAAGCAGGTACCACTAAAACACTTAGATTATGGGACTGAGCACACGAGTCTCAAAATGGTTATTTAAGAGTCAGAAATTACTAGAGGAGCACAAATGAGTGCTCCCAGCAATGACTTCTCTGTCATCTTTACTGAACATGAAGGCCCCAGACTGCCAGCAATCAGTCATTTCTGAAAACTGTGCCTGCCCTGAGACTTAAAGGCTGTCTGGATTCCTGTGAACATTCACCCTCTGTTCCCCTGCAGAGATGATTCCTGGTCACACAGCACCTGGGGATCATGCTATGGATTTTGCTTTCCTGTAGTAATTCAGCAGCTCCCAGTAACCTCACTGGTGCTTCTCAGCCATTTTTAGTAAAACAGTCCAGTTCTTGAACCTCTTCACAGACTTTTAATATACTATATGGCAATGGTGGTTTTGTATGAGTGTCTATAGAATTGTCAGTCATAGCAGACTGGTTTATCTTACACTCCTCCTTCATCTTGCCCAAGACCTGCATTCACATTAACTACTGCACCCAACACCTAATATATTCTAGCTCTTTGTAGTTATTGTTAGAGCATCTATTTTCCATATTTTCAGATTCAGCTAAATGTGGCTACAGCAAATGTTTATACAGAAAGGTTGAAAATGAAAAATTTAGCTTGGATTAAGTTTTGTTTCGTTCCTGTAGTTCATGAAAACACTTAAAGCCCTTCAGAATGCATTTATTGAGAGTGATGACAATAAAACTTCTGGTTCATAGTATTTACTGTGTTTTCAAGTTCACTGTGCTGAAAAATTGTAGTGCAGTTTTTGCATGGCACAACTGATGGGATTCAAGTCATGAGTGACCATGAGGATTATTGTCCTTTTAAAAATATTTCTAGTAGCAACCAAATGGGCTCACAGCCAGTTGTCACAAAAATTCCCAGAAACAGGGACCTGTGTTAGCAGCCCTGGCAAAGAACCAAAAGCTGAAATGTAGCACCCAGCCCAGAATCTGTTTTTTCAGCAAAACATTGAGGTATTATATTGTTAAATAAGTTGATAAAGGATTTACATCTCCAGGTCTATCAGAACAGATTGATGTCACTAACCAAAAGCTGAATTACACTACGATATAAAACTTGTGGCTATGGAGAGGAATTATATATTACCCTGAGGGAGGATAGCAAAGTATAGAGAGATGAAGGAAACTTCTTTAGGGGCAGTAAAGAATAGAAAGATAATTATAGAAACAAGCATTCATCATTCATTTTGAAGAGCTTGAGCTTGAAGCACAGCGTTTATACTTACGAGAGCTCTGGAGGAGTCTAAGATGTGATCAGATGATTCAGATAAGCCTCCATAACTTAACATGATTATTTCAATTTCTTTTTTTTTTGAGATGGAATTTCACATGACTATATTTCTTTATATTTTATTTACTGGAGATTATATAATATACTTCTGTATCTGTTTTCATTGTGGTTATGGATACTCATGTTAGTGGCAAGCGAAAGCATTAGAAACAAACAAAAGGGAGAAATAGCTACAGATATTCTTCTGCATCATAGGGTTAGCTTGAGCTGATCTGCTTTATTTGAAGTTATCTAGCTATATCTAAGAGTAAAAGGTTTAACCTTGGAATTATGTGAACCTCAGAAGATTTGTTTTACATTCCTCTTCTTTCTACTACTCTCCCCTCCCATCCCCTTCTCTCCTATTTTAATTTTTTTTTTATTTTTTATTTTTTTAACTGCTCTATACATCTCTAAATGTGAAATCTAAGGCACTTGGAGCATAATTTTTGCCTGTTGCTATTACTTGGCTCCTGCAGATTTCCCCTATAGCTAGCAAATCTCAAGAGAAGGAGTAAATGGCCATTACTGAAATGTGATTTGACTAGGTCTGTTTTAGTTTGAGCTCACTTCATTTTTTCTGGTTGTGTTTTATTGTATATAATTGTCATCTGTTAGTATTCCTTGTGATATCTCTTCCCCAGTGATGTACATTGCTTTTATAAAAGATTGCTCTCAAATCTCACTATAAATTAAAAAGCTCAATTCTGTTCTCAGTGAGTAAGATTAGGAAAACATGGATGCCCTCCAGCCATCTATTTAAACAACATTAACTCAAAAAACCCAATCCTCTTGCTCAATTAGACTTGAGAAATGAAAAAGATAGGTTCTTGTTCTGTAATACCTATGAGGCACTCATATTTGTGGCTTTTCGAACTTCTTGTATGATGTTTTTCTGTGTTTTGTCTGCATGGTAATTTCACCCAGAAGGAAGTCACTTCTGGAATCAATCACTCATGATGTAGTCATCTTCTCATCACTATCTGTCAATGTTTAAAAACAAACATGTGAGGTGCTAAAAATGTCAGCAGTTTTGCTTATTGACTAACACTCCTGAGCATTTTTTTGAGGTTTAAAATATATATTTTTTTAATTGGTCTACCAGTGTGAGCTATAAATTCAAGTTAGGCTGAATATAAATTCAAGTTAAGCTGAATATAAATCCTTGTTAGAATTAACTCTGTCAGGGAATGTTTTCATTCCTGTCTTCTCCATCTCAGTATACAGCAGAGCACTATAATGAGGTGTTCCTAGTGTTGGGCTGGGAGCCAGGAACATGGAATGCTTACCCAGTTAAAGGACTGATGTCCTACTCGCTATGCTAAGCCAAGTAGATATTCTTCTCTGCATGTAAGTGTAAACCATTTTTACAACATAAATAAGCACAGAAATGTCCCTTATTATTTGTGTTTGATGAAGACTTCGTATGATGCTAAACCATGTCATTATGGAGGAAGAAACAATCCCTAACCATGCCTAGGAAATGACATTGCATTGCATTAACCACTGATGTGAAAGCCCAGATTGCTGGTAAAGCAACTGGATCAGATAAACTCTCAGTGTTTAGGGAGCCAGCCAAAAATAAATGTGAACCACTATAGGTTTATTCTGAGTGTATTCATAATTCTTGCTTCTCTCAGATCATGGAAGTATCATTACTGGAATGTTTTTAGATAGAAATGAGTCTGAAGAAAGAGCTGAATGAACAGAAAATAGCTGCTTGATACACATGTCTTTAATTACATCATGATGTAGCAAACCCATTCACAAAGTAAGAGTAAGCAAATGGTAAAAATTAAACTAGTTTTTTTTTGTTTCTTTTTTAAACAATGCTTCTGATTTAACTCCATTTTTAATGCATGGTAACCAATAGTAACCCATGTGTTCCCACATAAACCAACTTATATCATGCAAGACGCTGTTTGCACTCATGCTCATAAAACAGACTGTGCAGGGGTGGATGTGGAATTTAGTTCTGATAACAGGGTAGATGTGTGATACATTAAGAATATAAGTGGCAAACTAATGCTTCTATGTCAGCTGAGTAGGAAAATTGTCAACAAGTGTTCAGTAATTCCCCTATGGAATGTATTTATTTTGATGGACTCTCTTTGGTGGTTGGTACTATCAGGATGGCTCCGTGTCAGGGTCTCCTTAATTCCATGGGGCATATAAACATGACAGCTTCTGGGTAAGGACTGCTAGCAGCTCTGCTCTGAAATGCCCCCTGGCAGAGTTTTTTGGTTATCTTTAAAATTGTAAAATGCCTGTTCAAGCTGGAGGAAAGGAGGCTCAGGGGGGACCTTGTCATTCCCTTCAATGCCCTGACAGGAGGTTGGAGCCAGGTGGGGCTCAGTCTCTTCTGCTAGGTAACAAGGGAGAGCACAAGAGGAAACAGCCTCAGCTTGTACCAAGGGAGGTTTAGGTTGGATGCTAGGAAAAAATTCTTCACCGAAAGGGTTGTCAGGCACTGGAACAGCCTGCCCAGGGAAGTGCTGGAGCCACCACCCTGGAAGTGTTCAAGGCCTGTGGGTGTGATACTTGGGGCTGTAGTTTAGTGGTGAGCACAGAGGCACTGGGTTAATGGCAGGACTCAGTGATTTTAGAAGCTTTTTCCACCCTTATTGATTCCATGATTCTGTGTTTTACCCCCCTATGCTGCATTAAAAATCCACTTCTCAAGGCCTCTGCTGTTGTAGCAGCCTTTCCACCCTCCCCAGCAATGTCAGTAACTCATTCTCCGTGGTGTCATGGCTTGTTGCTATTGTCTATACAAACTCTGGTTGTACCATACAAAAAGTCAAACAGATTAGCCACAGGTGCCTGGTCAATGAGCTAAATGCCTGTGGCAGCTAGAGCAAGTAAAGCACAGCTGTGGGCAGGTCAGGAGGAGTTCAGAGCCAGTTGGCCTGACAAGCCTCTGTCCCCAGGCCATGCAGGCTCAGTGCAGAGCAGCGGCTGTGGTGTGTTGCAGGGCTGCAGCTGCAATTCCCACACAGTGCTTCCAGAAATCATCACAGAAATTGTGATGCAAAGCTGCTACATCTTCCTTGCCTGTTTATGCCCCGCTTTTCCGGAGACAATCTCAAAAAGAAGTGCTGAGGTGCAGAAAATTTTCTAAAAAGCATACTTTGCATGTGTAGTCCATAGAAAGAAAATCTCACTGTAGAGTCAGCTTTTTATGCAAGAAATTCAGAATCTTTTTTCTGAAAAAGTGGTCAATTGTTTTAGGGGTACCGACTAATAAATACTGTGATGACTCTGTAACTTTGTTTTAGTGAGAAGAAACTGTGTATGGGCTCACTCAGTCTCTTATCTTTTTTCTCTTTCTATCAATCACAAATAAGTAAAATATAAGGAACATAACATGCAAATTCTACCTAGCTCTGAAGTTTTTGACGTTTGAGTGGGCTAGGCATAATGATCACTGCAAAGCCTCTCTTCCCATCCCTTGCATTTGAATGTGACTATTAAGGCTCGTCAAAACACCAGGAAAGTAGGAGCAATTTCTATTCCACACACATACAAACATATATCTCCCAGAATTTTCTCTTTCCTCCACAAATATTTTGGCATACCTTTTTTGACTCTCATCAGCACTATAGAATTTTACTTTAGAAGTTGTCACTGCTCTGATTATGGTCAGAGGAGTATTTCTTTGCAAAGGGAAAGAAAATTTTACGAAGAAAGCTACTAGAAACTTGTTTTATAAGCAGAGGTTATTCAGGGCTAGGGAAACCTGGGTGCCTCATAACTGGAAAAGAGCAAGAATAACAATAACCAAGTACAAGCAGAAGCTAAGAGAAGAGTGGGTTTGATTAATGTGTGTAACTGGCTACAAGGGTCAGAAGTAGCAGTAGATGTAACCATAGGCATATTCCAAATTCGTTATTTTGAAACACTGCATTAGGAGCCAAGTTTATCTAGCACTATTACTGATTTATTTCTGAAATTCCTGGAGAGAAGAAACCATATTAAGGTCTAAGAGATGTAGACTCATGTAACTGGAGTTTCAAAATATATTTAGCAGTGGAATAATACAGGGTGCTGAAGATGCTGCACAGAATGTTACAAAGTCCAGAAAGACATACAGTGGTGAAAATATTTCCTTCAGTTCAAGAGGTTATATAAGAGGATGTCTTTTCTCCTTGTCTCATTGCAGCTCTGTACTGTGGCTCAGTCAAAGGATCTACTAAATGTGCTGCAGAGACTGTTTCAGCTGAAAACCAAAGCATCCATATATATTCAGGCCCCATCAGGTTTCCTTGGCTCCATCAGAGCTTTGTGGAGCACCCACCATGGTACCACAGCAAGGAGCTTTGAAGGTAAATCGATACAAGACCAAGCAGGGACAGGCAGATATCACCATCTGGCATTACCAGATCATCTTGGATTAGTCCCTGCCCAGCTGTGGGGTTTCCATGGAAGAGATGTAGCTACATGTGGTGTCATTTCTGGAGATTGTACTTGTTGTGAGCATTGAAGCAAGATCCTTTTAGGAATTTAGGGTGGCTGCACAAAGCATCATGGCAACTCTGAACAGGCTCACTGGCAAAATGGAGAGGGCTCCAGACCCCATCTCCTGTCAGTACAGAGAGGCACCAGGAAGCTTCAGAGATTTTGCTGGTACTTTATAAGTTATACCCAAACTGCATAATCAGGAACTGTTTAAAAACAAGAGTCTTTCCATGACTTGAGCAGATGCTGATGGGACCAATGCAGGTGAGGATGGACACCTGAAAACCCCTAAAATTAATGGGAGATGAGCAGAAGCTAAGGATAAAGATGTTTTACTGATCATAGCATATCTCCCATGTGTATAAATCCATCTTCAGTTTCCCTTGCTACAGATCCAGCATTTTTATGAGCTTATGCAGAATAACTGACAGAGTATTGATAAGAAGAAATTCCACTAGAAGCCACTGAAGTAAAACTTTACATGCAATTTATCCTCCTGAGATCCTGGGGAATTTGGCAAACACACCTCAGGATAATTTGTTAAATAAAGAAAAGGTGCTATTCTAAGCTCTACAGTTTTCCAGGACAGATTACCAAAGAAATAATTTAGAAGAGAGGACATAAATGGAATACATTTGCTGGCAAATGTTGCATTTTTAGCTTATATCTGTCAGATTTTCCAGGATTATGCTTTCCATACTGCCAGCTGCTCACTATTCTGATCCTTGTGCAGAAAACCATGTTGGTAAACATTTAAACACAAATGAAAGTGTTTTCCAGGATAAAGGCTCGAATGCTTAAAGCCTTGCAGAACTGAAGCCCAGCTTAGCTGCCTCAGCCTGTTTTCCAAGGTGGTGTTGCAGGCATGACATCTTTGTTCAAGACATACATTGTTTACACGCTGTTTGGAATTCTTGCTCATTAACTAAAATGAGAGGTCCTATTTAAGATATGCACTATTTATGGTGGGACATAATTTGACTATTAAACTTCTGGGCTTTTCATTAAATCCTTTCATTACTATTTTATTGAGGTGCTTGGAACATTGCATATGCAGGCAATGGTTGCAGATAACAAATGTTTCTCATTTTTTAGTCTGAATATATATTGCATTGAATTTAATCAAGTCTGTGCTTATCTACTATAGAGAGATGACGAGAGATAGAGCATTTGGGATGGTAGCAGAAGAATTTATTTCATAGATATAGTACCTTTCCTCTTTCTTTTTTTTCCCCTCCCTTAACAAGTTGTATAATTAAAGCTACTAACAATTTTCCATTCAAGTATTCTCCATAAGCCTTCATATACTCAGAACTTTTTCAAAGTTACTATGTGAGCTGAATTTCTTGGTTTCTGGCCAAAGATTAATTTTATTTCAAAGCCTAAAATAAAATCCACTTTTTGAAATCAGTAAGGCTAAAATTATTCCTATTCCTTTTAAAAATCAAATCTATATATGGGTTGTTTTTACACATATAATACCTAGATGACTGAATAGTAAATTTTGGAACTCATTATAGAAATAATCCTTGTTAAGAAGTATACCAGAGTAAAAGTGGTTGGCTATAAAGTGGTTAAAATGTATTAAGGGGTATAAAAGTGGTTAAATATTAATAGCAAGTAATTTGGAATTGCTTAATTTAATTTCTGAACAATGAACTCTCCCTAGAGGAGCTGGTGGCATGTGGTGAGAGGAAACATACACTGTCCTCCCCTGGACAAAATAGTAACCTTAGAATTACAACCTTTTGACATCAAGGAGGCAGAGTTGTGGATCTGGATCACCATAACCAATGCAGAGAAGAATATTTTCATATTGTTCACCACTGGTTCTTAAATGTGGGTTTCAGAGCCTTGTTAGTTATGCTGGACATGGAATTTAAGAATTTGGCCCAAAAGATTTGTCATTACTTTAATCTCATGTGCTACATTAGAGCCTTATTAAGGTTTTAAGTAATTTTAAGTGCATGCTATAAGTCTTTAAAGCAGCTTAGTGAGGTTTTTTTAGCATTTCCCTTAGAAACCAGGAAATAAAATGAAAAAAGTCAATGTTAATGTATGGTTGAATGCTCTTGCCCCAAAGAGCTTACAAATATCCAATGTGTTTATTCAATACGATGTGGTCTGTGATACTAGTTAATTATTCAGCTTCAATAAAAGAGTAGCTGGTAACCTCTCACTCTTCTAAATCCTGACCTTCCCAGAAAATAGTGATTTCTTTGCTGCATTTCAAAACAAAACTGTGATACTCAAACACATCTGAGCCCTCACAGGCTGGAGGAGCAGAATGCATCATTTAAGTTAGATTGAAAGAAGCCAAAAGGTGTCTTTTAGTATTCAAGTTCAGCTATCAACACAATTCTTGGCAGTGTAGATATGATTCCACTGGTCAGATGTGCCATCTCCTTTTTAAAACCACTGCCAGCTTTCTCCCGTTCGTTCTCGTTCAAGTGTGCAATGTCTCTGGTCTCTGACTCCCAAAACAAGCCCAGGCTCTCTCTGCTTTATGCAAATGGTTGCTCTGCCTTTGTCATCTTTGTCAATTTGAACATAATAACTCATCTTCCCCAATCCCTGCTCTTGTTTTCTGTGTGAAGCACGGCAGACTTCTTGTCACTATGTTAAAAATGTTGTATAATTCTGGTCTTCATAATTCCCTTCCAGACCAGGTTCAGTTCTTCCTCCTTTTCAAAGCAAGTGTACAACCTTCCTGGACTCAGAGCCGAAGTCCTTACTCTCTGAATTAAATAACCCTGAGGGCTATCAGTAATTAATCTAAGAACGTCAAGCTGACTATAACTTGAATTATATATCAATTATTTGGTTGCATTCTTTATTCCCTGATATTTGTGTGCCTGTTTGCCTTCCTGTTTTATCTGTTTGGGCCGTGGCTTCACAGTTGTCTTGAAAATATTGTCTCTTCCCAAAAATAAACATGGGCTAATGGTCTACATATAGAATTATGTTATTGATTTCTGGGGGGTTAGGTGATTATTTTTCTGCACAGAGAGTCAGTTTAAAGGCTTAGATTTTGGAAGAATGGCTCTTAGAGCTGTAAAAGTGGAAACCAGAGGCATTGATCCGGGTAGCAGAGGGGGGAAATCATTGCAGACTCCTTGATTAACTTTTCTCCCTGGCCTGCTTCAGTATCTGCTGCCCACCTGATTGAAGCCCTTTTAGTGCTAATCTGCTGCGTGAAGTTTTCTGTGTCTTTGCCAGTTTTTGGATAGGAAAAGCAGAGTACAAACTCTACCACCCAACTTCCATGGGTTGTTCACAAAATGGCCAAGAGGTAACTGATCTCTGTGCCTGATTATCATGGGCACATCTCACTCTGCTTTGGTGACACTCTCCTCCAGCTGTAGCAAACCTATGTGCGGTTCAGCAGGTCACAGAAGTGCATTATCACTTAATAATTTATTGGCTAATACATTGATTAGTTTAGTAAGGCTTTCTAGCATTATCTGATTAATTGCTCTTAATGGTTATCTTTCTCATCTGTCTCCTTCTATCTCTTTCTCTCTCCCTTAAAAAATAATCTAAGGGAATTAAATGAAAGTGGAATTCAGTGGATAATCCTCAATCTGTTGCAGCAGGCAGATTTCTGTTTGGATCTGAAGATATCTTGCTATGGATTAACAAAAGCTTCATATGACCAGAACATGTTATTTGTGTTACACAATATAACATTGAACCACTAGTGGAGGAAAATACTCATTTTATCCTATCTCCCACTTTTTTTTTTTGGGGGGTGGGGGTGGAATTCTGGCAGAAGGTTATTACGGGTGTGCATGAGATCCTCTTTAAGGTGCATTCTCATCCATGGATAGAACCAGAAGTATTTTTCAGCAGAACATGGAGCATTCAAAAAGTTGAGGATGATAAATTGCTCAGAAAGAAAGGTAGCCTTTCATTCCAAGAGTTCACACCAAAGTCCAAGATGACATTCAGTAAAAAATACAATTTCATACATGACTACCTGCATCATTTGGAAAGAGCTAATGCAAGCATAAAAAGTAAATAACTTCCTATTCCATTCCTTCCAAAAGCTCATTATTGTCCTTCATTTATTTTAAATAGCTTTTTTACATATATTGATCTTTTATTTCTGGTAATGATTTGTATATGTTAGCTTAGGTATTGTAAATATGATATTTCTCTAATGTTCTACTGGCTGTCTGCAAACAGATGAAAGTTCTATCTTGTAAGAGTAATATTTCGTTTCATACACAATGGCCAGATTTCACACTAGGCCTACACATTTTTTTGTACTTTACTGAATATGTGTGAAAATGTCCTTCCATTAAATCTGAAAAAAATAGAACTGATCCTCAAGACATGAAAATCTGACTTAAACAGTAGTGATTTTCTTCATGAGTGTTGATCAGCTGTTGCACCAAGATTCTTGCATGAATTACTAAATTTCTACTGCTTGCTATCACTTTGCAATAACCATAATGTAGTCATTACTCTGGGTCAAATCAGTGATATTTTTTGCCATGTATTTTGCATCTGGCAGCTGTCAATAGCAGAGGATAAGAGCCAAAGA
Organism: Grantiella picta; assembly: GCA_013397955.1. Lineage (NCBI taxonomy): Eukaryota > Metazoa > Chordata > Aves > Passeriformes > Meliphagidae > Grantiella > Grantiella picta. The sequence goes on from VZRM01005233.1 coordinate 3,178,553, forward strand.
TCAAGGCAGAAATATCCCTGGCAAAATCTCTCCTCTTCCAGAAACATGCAGCTAGAGATTTCCTATATTGAAATGTTACCACTGAGTTTAATGGATTTTGAAATCTTTTTCTTCTCTTTGAATCCATATAAATATTGGAGCTCTGCATTACTTCACTTATTAAAAGAAAAACATTTTTGTAGGTTTCAGGCAGCCAGAGATAATTTCATTGGGTGCTCTGTGCCCTTTACATAAGAGAGAACAAGTAAAGCTGCTGTAGTCAACTTTTTCCTTGTTGCTTAGGACATCACATGAAAAAACATTATGCAGCTGAGGTAGTCATTTACATGGGAAGGTGTTTGTTACATTTCTCTTCTGCTTATGCAGTCACTGGTGGTTTTCAGCAGCATTAAAGCCTCCTTTTTTTGACAGCAGTTGTGTTAAAAATATTACTGTTATATAAATAAGAGGATATCACCGTGTGTCAGACTGAATACCCAATATTCAGTCTGACAAGACTCGCATATTAATTTCCTGTCACAACTATACAAATACCCCAGAACCACCCTAGATGTAATCCTCACTATTCTCTCCGTAGTTTTTCAACCTGCCACCATAACCCCTCTTTTACCTCCGTTTGTCTGAGCCAGTTGGCAGGTGTTGGAACTTGTGAAAATATGTACCCACTATCTCCCTCTACCCACTCTTTTTTCATATGGATGAAAAGAAAATATCGCTTTTTTGTCAATTTCTCACATTGATGGAGATGGTTACACATTCTGATATAAATTAAGTTCTAACCACTTCATATGGCACATTTAAAAGCAAGTAATATTGTTTTGTGTTTTGCTCTTTTCTCCACATTCTGGCTTAGTGGAAAGCTGAATTTCTTCTCAATTAGAAGAATCAAATAAGCAGGTTACTTCTGGACATCAAAATAGGAAACCAGACCGGGAAATACTGCACCAGAGCTCTTCTGAGGCAGGTGCTCACCTAAATAAAATGCCCTAAAAGACATTGCACCTCCACAAATGTACACTCTAGGTGAATTCAGACTCTCATGCTCTGCTTTTTATAGCACCATGACAATTTAGGCCATAATCCAGTATCACAAGGAAGCATGCAGTGAATGCTAAGTTTAAAGTAATCAAAAGTCACTCACCATACTGAGTCTAAAAAGATCAGTACGTCTAGAATGGACACTTTACACTGTTCCTTTCTCATCTCTCCATCACCTAAAATAACTCTCCACCCTGACTTTTGTGTGTTAGATATTTTCCCCAGGGGCAGCTGAAGCCCCTGATTTCATTGGTGCTCAATGAGTTTTAGTCTCATTCTATGAGATAGGATCTTCCTTACCAAATAATAATTATAGCTACCTGACTTTGGTGATGGACTCTTTTTTTCTTAAATTTATGGTTCTTTTCTGGGACTTTCTGCAGTCTTTTTATTCATCATATAAGGAAGGTGTCTTGTTCTAAGTAATCAGCCTCCTCCTTTGAGCCCAGAAAGTTTACATCTGCAACCAGTGGAGGTACCTGGATGTCCATTTCTATCATCAGCTGTCATATCTTTTCTAGAAAGGAAATGAACACATCTCTGTCTCCCATATTGCCAAAAAGCCTTGTTCAGGTTCTTGTTCAGAACTTCCATTTACAAAAAACAGCTCCTTTTCTAGAATGGAGAAATTCCTTTTTGTCCTGAGAGCCAGGAAAAGACCTATGTGCCACTGAAGATCAATTTCCATTACAGTCTGTGGGCTGAAGTGGAGCGTAAAGTTTTAGCTGATCATCTGTATAGAATAAAAAAGAAGGAATGAAGGAAAAAATATTTAGAGGTATTGTAGATCAGCTGGAATGTAGGTTGAGAGCTCTCTGCAAAAGTATTATGCAGTGTAAGAAACACTTTTTGAAAATTCTTACTGAGTTATAATGTAACTTTGGGTTATTTCCCAGTTCTTAGATGAGCACAAAACTACCTGTAAAAATCTATACTGGATATGTCCTGGCCTTTCCCTCAGCAATAGACTGACTTCAGTGGATCAGGGATTACTGAGAGGAGAAAACGAGGCCTGTCATGTGAGAAGATTCCCAGAACTGCTGAGGTTTTCAGCATTAGGTGTTGGATAGGGTGTTGGTTTCTTAGTAGGCAAAAGAGGGAAAATAGACAATTAAATCTTATCATTTGTGTTAAAAGAAAATTGTATTGCAATGGAAATCTGTTTTTAAAATTACAACACTAAATAGGCTATGGAGCATGAAAATGGAAAAAAAAACCTTCAGCTCTGACATCCTGTGTCAGGTTTTGGGGTTCTTTTTCTTAATCATTATATTTCTATGTATTTATACAGACTCCTTTCAGTGGTGTCCAGCAATAGGACAAGGAGTTATGGCCATAAACTAAAACACAAGTTCCACCTCAACAAGAGGAAGAACTTTATGTTAAGGGTGGCAGAGCACTGGCACAGCTGCCTGGGGAGGTGCTGGAGTCTCCCTGTCTGGAGACATTCCAAACCCACCTGGACACATTCCTTTGTCACCTGCTCCAGGTGACCCTGCCTTGGCAGTGGAGTTGGACTGGATGATCGCCAGAGGTCCCTTCCATCCCCAGTGATTCTGTGATTTTCTGAGCTTGAATTCACATTAATCAAGCCCCCAGCTACCACTCTGTTCTTCACTGCCAGTCTCACACAAGCCACCTCCTTTTCTGCATCATTTTTCTCCGTGAGTGTGGCTGCAGGTACAGTGGTCTGCAAAGCTGCAGTTCAGACTGTACCAACAGAGAACCCCAGTACACTCCACTCTTCCTGCTGAATGCTAGGAAATAAGTAATCAAATGATCACGCTAATAGAATCTCTGTGTATAGGAATAAATAGAATTTGTACAGCTGGAGTGGCTGATACTAACAAGGGCAAGGCTGCAGGGTACTGAGCCAGTGCATCTTTCCCTGCAGGACAGGGCCAGGCAGAGCTACTGACCTTAAAGCTGCCTCTGCTTTGGAGCTTGCTTGAATGGATGTTTACAAGGTACTGTAAAAAATCAACCTTCCCATAAGCATGTGCATCTGTTACTGCTCACCTGTGTCTCTTGCTTTATCTAATAATTTAATTATTCATTATTCAATTCACAAGTCAGTTCTCTGCTGGAGAAAGTGGTGGTCATTACTTAAGCATATTGGGGTTTAATTGTACTGAGACAGAGACTTGTAAAAGAGTTTCTCTTGACAAGACATTTGCTTCTTTTCTTTTCATCCTTCTATTCTTCCCTTTTAGATTTCTGTGCAACTGTTACAGAATTTAGTGACATATGTCAATAAATGCACCATAAATGAAAACAATGCAACCACAATTCTAATCAACAAGATACTTTTTCTGGATCAGCATTAATCACGAACATTTTAAACTTAAGACCCTAAAGCATGATTTGGATCGCAATAAATAAGAAATATAATATGGATAACAAGGGAAATATTACATTCAAAGAGCAAATTAATTTCCTAAGGTATTTTCACTGTAGTTAATTTCTCTAGGTTTTATTAACAGATTTCACTTTTTGGATTTTCAAAGATTCAAACTTTCTGAAAGACATCTAACATAGCTTTGCATACTCCCTGGAGTATTTTGGAATACATGAGTTTTGGCATGCAGGTTATGTTTAGGTGGTTTCGTCACTACAGCAGAAGTTTGTTAAAGGGTTTCATCCATATTTCTAAATCATATATTTGCAAGCAGGGAAAGAGTGGCTGTAGTCTTTTTTGTCCCATCAAGTTACTAATAATGAGAATTTTAATTTTCAAATCTGCTTTAGATCAGTAGTTTTGCTACTCTTTTTATGACAGTAATAGTTGTTCTAAGTTTGTGTCCCAGCATTACAGTTCACAGCAGTTAGAAGTGTAAAATAGCTATGAAAAACTCCAGAATAGGCCAAAAACTCCCCCTTGAAATGCTCTAGGAGTGCAGGCCCTGTGTCCACAGAGCCTTAGCTCTGCTGAAACAAACACTGGAGTACATCAAATATTCAGTTTCATAGGATCATAGACAAGGATAAAGTCATATTTTAACAGCACCAGATTCACATTTTCTATCATGACACCTCTTTAAAGGGGACCAATGCTTGTGAGGTGAGAAATTGTCTCTTGTTGAGCACCTTCTAATTCCAGGACTGGCACCTCTGGCTGAGTGTTAGTGTCATATCCTGTGTGAAAGTATTGGGAGTGGATGAAAAACTACAGCTGCAGGATTAATACCAAACTGATGTTTCACAGTAATTTGAAGTGATTGTCCATCTGAGGGATATTAAATCTCTTTTAATCCTTGTTATAATATCACATCACTTTACAAGAGCAAAACAATTTTATTTACACCCATGTTCAGTAATTTACTAATAAAAATGCATGTATTCATTTAGGCACCAAACTATTTTGGTGCTAAAATGACGACTTTATTTATGGGGTTTTTTGATCAGTCGTGACAGTCTTCACTTTTAGTCACGTAGATGCAGAATAAAGACATTGCCATGAAACTACTTGGGCACTAACAAGTGAAAAAAATAAGCCCCACATTTCCCATGTGAACATTACTTTGCACTGTGTTTGTGTGGTTTTTGCTGGAAATTTGTTAAAGCTCTGCAAAAATAACTAATAAACTCCATATATAAATAGTGTGCAGAGTACAGCTTTAAATCATTTTGAAACTGCTGTTGAGCAAGTCCTATTACACCTATTGTATGTTCAATAAGGATAATCAAATTAAGCCATATCAGATGTACAAATATTAATTTATTTTATTAATAATTTTAAATTGTCTCCAGATCCCAAGATTTTTTATGTACAATTTTCAGGAATTTGGAGCTTGATCTGACTAATTTTCACTGAACACAACTCCAAGTCCATGTCATGGACTGCACACTGCTGTTACACTAGTCTGAGGGATAAGAGGATGAGGGAACTTTCTGAAAGAAGTTTGCGGTACAGCTATCAATGTCAAGAAACCAATTGGAAGAAAGCATTTCCTAAAACTTTAGTGTGCCCAGTTGTAAGGATGTACTTTATGCATTTAATAAAACTGACAAAAATTCTTGTAAAGGTAAATTACTGCAGTGTTGTAAAATGACATTTGTCCTGAATTCATTCAAACCATGATTTGCTGAAGTCAGTGCTAGAATTTTACCTCTTTCCGATAATGCCTGAGTGATGTCTTAACTTTCCTCTTTCTTCAGTCTTCTAAATATTAATGATTTTTCAACAATGAATTTCTCGATATAGCAATTTTTTTGTGTATTAATAGGGTTCAAACTTCTGCACAGTAATGGTAATCAAATGTGTTTAATTACTTTGATCAGATTCTGCAGATACTTAAACTTCTGTGTGTATTCTGCTTGATGTCAACACATTTATTCAGATGTTGAACATGGAGCACCTTTGTTAGTGTTCAGTTGGCCTTTTAGAATTTCAGTATCCAAGAAAAGTGACACACAATACAATAATATTTCCCTCCTTCTGAAGTGTTTGATGAGTTTTTAACGAAGAAAAACTTTCATCTTGGCTATAAACAAATGGTATCTAAGTTCAACTTTTATAACTCGGTCCTTGAGTTTCCAAAGTTATTAATAATATTTATTCCACAGCAGGAGGAAGAAAATGTCCTGATTGTTCGAATTAAAATCATATTTGCATGTTGACTCATTTAAAATGTTTCTGTAAAGCACTAAGAATAATTTTCCCTTTACTTGTAGCTATTATTTCTCTGTCTATGATTTATTCTTTAAAATTATGAGGTCAGGAGGCTGTCAGAGGGAACCATCTTGGCTATTAGATAGCTGTGAATAGAAAACAGAACTTTTTGCTGAGACAAAACTTTAAGTTGCATTATGAAGGGTTTCTTTTAAAGCTTATGAAATAATTTTGGCAAAATTCCTTTCAGGCGATGCTATTCTGAAAGATGAGTGAAAAGAAGGAAGTGTGCTAAAATAAGTATCTGGGATTATTTTAGTGGAAGTTTTATGTCAAAATAACGTGAAAACCTGTGTCGTAAAATCCTTTAAAAACGGAATTTTCCATTTCTGTATTCAGGTAGTAACCATAACTGGTTCTGCAAGGGTCACACATACCTCACACCTGTCTTACTTCCAAAACCAAAGTATACTCTCGTGGTAAGCTCACTAAGTTTTATTTAATTTTCTACTCAAATTTCAACCATTATTGGTTTCTTCTCACAGGAATTCCTTACAAAGTTCCTTTTGTGTGAAAAAGTTACTTGAAAACGCAGCAACTTTTAATTTCCCCAGCCAGTCATTTTGGCCTTTTATTTGGCTTAGAGCTCAGACCCTGCCATTGCAGCCATGAAGTAATGATTTTTCTTAAACAAAGAAAAACAGACAGAAAGACCCCACTTTTTGGTATGGTGGTGTCCAGGTAAAAGGAAGGAAGGAGAAAGAAGGGCAATTTGAGGAGGCAGTGTGAATCTAGCATTAGTAGTAGCAAAGAGAGTGGGCACTAACTTGAAGATGTCAGTGACAACATGGCTCAGGCAGCTGTGGGGAGCAGTCTGTTGCCTCTGGAAAGGCCACACGCTGTGCCGTGCAGGGACCCTCTCTGCTCTAACCTGTTCCCTGCCCAGTCCACACATTCTTGCAGGAATGTCTGCCCCAGCGCGGTGCTTGGCACTGCCGCAATCCTCCCGCCCTCCACTTTCCGCTCATCCACACACCAACTCCTGCTTCCTCTGCTGCTGCGATTCTTCCCCCTTCCCATTTAGCTATCCGATACACACATGCACGGCTTGTCTGCCGGCAGAACGTGTCGGGTGTGGGGGAAACATTGCTGGAAACGTCGGGCCGATGCGATCCCGAGCGCTAGCGCATCGCCCTGCCCGGGGAGCCGCGGCCGCCGCTCCGAGGGATGCGCGGGGCTGGAGGGCTGCGAGGGGTTAGGGAGGGCTGCGAGGGACCCGGGGGAGTTGTAGGGAAGCCGAGGGAGCCGGGCGGGACCCGCATCGCTGTCCTTGGTGCTCAGCCGGCCGCACAGCCATGATGGGCTGGCCGCCCCGGCGCGGCGAGCGGCGATGCACGGACACCGTGCCCGCAAAGCACGGCCGCAGCACGGCCCCGGGCACCGCAGCGAGCGGATAATGCCGAGATAAAAGGCTTCATTAACATGGCACCAAATTCCACGGGCAGCCCGGCGTGTACTACCATCTCACACACGCCCTCCGCTCGCCCTCCCTGCCCGCGCCGGAGACAGCAATTGTAAGAGAAATAAAACATTCTAAGATCTCAGCCGCTCGGAGATAGATGGATGCGATGCCGCTATCCAAACCTCTGGCATTCTCCACACAGCTCAGCAAATTCGCAGATTCTTCACCCCCCCAGCCCNTACCAGGTCCCGTCAGTGGGATGAGACATTGCGCCCAGCTGCGGGAATTAATATGCAGGGGGAGAGAAATTAGATCTGCACAAGCCCTTTGCAGATATAATCAGAAAACGTCAGCTCAGGCAGCAGGCAGCAGCTTCCAAATCTAGGGAAATAATATAATTGGGAGAAAAGGAAAAAAACCAAACAAAAAGCGAAAATCACAGACACTCACGGAATAAAAACAGTCAAGGAAAGGAGCACATACACATTTACGGAACCACTGACACACATGCAACAAAATTCAATAAAGCAACAAAGAGTAAATGAGAGGGGGAAATTAAAAAAAAAAAANAAAAAAAAAAAAAAAAAAAAAAGAAAAAAGAAAGAATAAAGCAATGGAGCTTCTGCCTGAATGCAGATTAACTCTGAGGTCAAAGTGGAAATGATGCACTCTGCTGCAGCACAGATTAACACATGCGTGGTGTCAGCCAGGGTGCTTTTTAACCTTTGATTACACATATGCAGGCAGCCTGGATTTTCATTTTGGAGCCGAGAAGGATTTGGCAGGCATAGAAAAGGAGGTTGGAAGGAAAAGCTTGCCCTATGCTGCTGAGCATCCTCATTTTTCTAAACAGCCTGGAAATCGTGATTGCAAAGGGGGGAAGAAAATGAAAGGATGGACGGGGGAGTGGAAAAGGGAGGGATGGTTGTTGCTAAGTAACTCAGGAAATGGAGAAAGCAGCATTGGTGGAGTCAGTATGAATGAGGTGATGCAGTGTGTGATAGGATTAGGGGGAATATGCAAGGTTCTTATCTCCCCTCCCCCTAATAAAATGAGGCTACCCAGACACAGGAAACACTTCCTGGCCAGAGGGGAAACACTAGAGGACTATAAAAGATGAACGTTGCCAGATTTTGGAACAAGAATCCCAAGTTCCATTTTCCAAAATCGCAATTTAGCAACTACAAATGGGGTAAAAAATGCAGGGAATCTCATGATTTACTAAAGTAAGAGCATTTCAGTCTAAAATAGATACTTGGACTATGACCTAAAATAACAATTTTTTACCTCCTCTGTTTTTCTGTCTAGATCAAAGTAAATATAGACAACAACAAACCTCTCCAATGGCATTTATGAACTGGGAGAATGGGCAAACTTAATCATCAGGAATTTTTTTTTTCCGTTCCAAGCCCATTTTTCTAATACTCAAGGGAGAAATAAATAATTATTCTAAAGAAAACTTATATGAAGAAAAAGTGAAATGTTCCAAATAAAATAAAAGCTTCAAAATTTCCCACTGGACTTAGTCTAGTCTGAACCAAATCTGACACTTGGATTCTGCTCAAAGCTTCTAATACCCTGTGCAATCTGTTAGTTCCCAATGTCCAAATGCGCAATGAAATTTATCCATCAGCATTAGATACAGTAATGCTGTCTCAGAGTCTCTAAAAACATAGATTCAGCCTTCAGCCACCAAGCTAACATTTTTGGTTTCCAAACACAATACATTTAATAATAAGCAATGGATCAATATTATTAGTGAATAAAATACATCTTGGCCCCTGAATAGTTTGATGATAATTTGAGCCAATCTCTAACACAGTGACTATATTTTTATCAGTGTTTACAAGCAAAGTAACAAGCTGCAAACCTGGTTCTTAATATTTCCAGTCAATGGTCTTATTGTTAATTAAGTTATTCCACCAACTTGTGAAATACAGCCTCTGCAGTGATAGAAAGCTATAAAAAAGTTTCCAGTGCTCTGCCCATATCTCTCTTCCTCTCAGTGTTTATCTATAAACATACATATATATAGGTTTGTATGTATATATGCATGTTCAATATCAACATTTGCTCATGGTTCACTTTTTTACCTGCAAACATGACACTTCTGTGATTTTATTGCTGTAATCTCTCTCATCCATTATCACAACATTCCTTTGAAGGATGAAAATGCTGTGTATATTTTGGTGAGGGAATCTGAATTGTTGATAGCTGAGAATTTGAAGTGTGCAAACAGTTATTTATTGTCCTTGCAACTGTGTCTGCACAAGCATAGCAGCTTCACTCTGTACTTTATTTACTGAAAATTTGTTCTGTTACCAAGATCTTCTTGTCTGAAAAGAGTTCCCAGACTTCCTACAAAATTGTTACGCATTTTCACTGCAGAGGGTCAGCTTGTTATTCTTGTTAAGAGAGGCAAGAGGTTTGCAATAGAAGAAAAACCTGCTGGTGTCAAAGCTGAAGAGATTTTCCCAGGCTTCCCATCACACAGAGGGTATGTCAAAAAGAATTAGGTACTGTAATACTAATCCTCGATTGTGCGGAGTTTGTTAAGGTGTAGAGACCCTTAATAATATTGTTTCTGTAGGTATTTTATGAGCTGTATCTTCTGTCCACATTGTTAATTGGATAGCAGAGGATTTTGGTAAGCCTCTGATGCAGTCAGAGGACCACACAATGGCCAAGTCAGGTTTTTGAGTGCTCCTAGATAAGATCATTTCAATAATAAAATACTGGACCCCGATACATAAAACTTGTCCACCAATAATCAAGCAGAACCAATTTTGGCTGTAAGTAGTTTCAAATGCAAATTTGTCCTTGCATTTCTTTGCATCCTCAGCCTGAAGGAAGGGAAAGTAAACCCACTTTTATGCTTAATGAATTTCAATATTATTATATTATGCTGATAACCTCTGCTAGGAAAAACTTCGTTTGTATCAGATAGAATAGAAAATAAAAATGTGCCAGGCTGTTTTCTCTCCGAACACACGTTGTCTTTGAGGCACAGTGTTCTGCTGTCTGTGCCCACAAGCGCAATCAGACACTGATGTTTTAGAATTCCATCATAATAAATTATCACAAAGGATCAAATTTACATGAGGACACTGCCTAGTGTGAAATGTTTTCCTGACACCTTTTGTGTGATAAACCAATCCCACACAGTAACTTGCCCATGGGCACAAATGTGGTATCTTCACAACAAACAACTTCAAGTTTTTATGAAAAAAAAGGTCTTATGAAGAATAATTAAACACAGAAATCGTTGTTCCAAAAAGATGCATTCTGTATCAGACTAGAATAATATTATAAGAGTAGCTTAGTAAATTTGGCAGATAGTTTGTTCATAGGAGGTTTCTCAACTCCTAGGTGTCTGTATCCTTAAGGCCAAAGAAAACATGGCTCTACCTTACCCTAAAATGATTTTTTCCCTGTGTATCAAATATGAAATCACACATTAGAAAAGCAGAAGAAAAAGATACATGTACAAAACCAAATGCAGAAGTCAGTGTTACAAAAGATGCATAAAGTGAAACAAAAGGACTCAATATGTTGCTAGGCTGTCCTTTATCACATGCTCCTATCTGCAAGTTCTTTCTGTTGCAGCTTGTAATTCCTTGTGATGCTTTAGACAAAACCAAACAAACAAACCACCAAAAATACAGTGCTGATTCCATTCTCTCTCAAATGGCACATGATTTGGGTGGAGGTAATCGGTTTATATGGGTCATGTTAAGGATGTTTTCTTAAAGGCATAAGAAGGAAACATCTAAGTAGTTAAAGTCTCTATAATTATGCTTTATGAGACTATTTATTACATATCAAGTAATGTTTTGATGCTTAGAAAAATACATTAATTGTTTAAAATTATCTTTATCCTGAAATGAAATATTCTATTTATCAAAAAAAAGATGACTTTTGAATTGCATGAATGCACATTTTAAAAAATAGCTCATATAAAGCTATATGTAAATATATATTTTATAATAGTAGTAGTAGTAAAATTGATAACGTTTTGCTTTCCTCCAGGATTCTCCTAGCATATTCTAGCCCTGGGTAAATATCCTAATAATGAATTCCTGAGGAAAATAGCATCCAATATAAAGCAATTCTTTGATGGAATTCTAGGATTTTATATAATCTCTCTTTTTTTCCCATGGCCTATCTTCTAACACATTTTCTGGTCATCAGAAGGTGTATAAACATACATTAAAACATGGAAAAACTAAAAATTGATCTTGAAACACTCCTGGGAGAAAGGTCAGTCATGGTTATGCGTTTATTACTGTACATGTGTGTTCATGGTTGTGCTTGGGAGGACTTTATTTAGAATACACAGACACCTTGTTCTCTTTTAATCCATGTGCCCAAAATACAGTGAGCTTGTGAAGGAGTGGTATGGAGGTGGGCTGAACAAAAAGTGCACTAGACTAAGTGTTAGACTAAAATCATAGCTCAGAGATGATTATTGACTTCCTAATCAGCATGAAATCTGGACCTTGCAAGCCAAGTTTAGTGCAATTATTGCATCTGCACAGATATATACATTCGTGTCAGTACTGAGCAGATGAACTCAAAACTGTAGTGCACAGTGTCCAACTATAGATCTGTCTTTTGCCAAATGTCACCTAAATATAACTATTTGTTATAGGATTAAAAAATAGTCACTCCTTAATATTGAATCTCACTGCTCTTTTTTCCTGGTAAATATTGGATGGAGTCAGAAATACTGCATAGAATATGGATGTCACAGAATTTCAAAGTAGGACTCTAAGGTGTATTTAATTATTTAACTGAAAAAGTATTATTTAAGCATTGTTCCAGTCCTGTTTACTTGGAAGTAAGATGATTCACTTAAACTGTCAGAATAAAAGGAAAAAAAAGACTAAATAGGTAAAAATAGTAATTCTTTCAAGAAACCCTTCAAGAAGAAGCCAGCTTCTTAGAGGATTCAACCTACTGCATTCTTTAAAAAAAGCCAAAATCTTGTGCTGCTTGGGAAATTATTTTTTAAAGAATTATTTTAAAGCTTAGAGATTAAAATTGAGGTATGTTTCCTAAGACAGGCATACAGTGGTATTTCAGGATTTTATGCAAAGTGAACATTTCTACAGATAGATATTAATTCAATCAGTACCACCAGGTTTCTATTCAAAGCAATCACTTTCCACGTATTTGAGTGTAGAGAAAAAATTCTGGTAGCCTAAATACAACCAGAACACAACCCCAAAATACTCTGTTTGCTTATGTGCTTTGATCTTGTGCTAAAACAGTAAAGAAAACAAGTTGTTGGCTAAGAGCTCTCTCACTGTACTCAGATTTACAAGCTCCTGCCAGAAACAGACTTACCAAATTGTATTTTGTGCTGCAAGCGTCTAAGATTCTGATCTCATAAAACTCTCGGAGCAAACTGCATTCCCCATCTCCCTGCTGCTGACCTGATTCAGCTTCCTTACCTGTGACATCACCTAGAGGGTCCAGTTCCTTTACACGGCATTCTTACCTGAAGAAATCACCATACTAAGGTGCTTTCTGAGGAGTATCTTAATGGTTGTTTTCTGAACGGTGTTATTAATGCCTAGAAGTCTCTGCTTCACGAAAGTTTCAAAGAAGCACGATTATGGGGAGTCATATATTGATATGTATTCATATATATCAGTTTTGCAGGGTTTCCTGTGCACAGTATTTCACACAGTTGATAATGTAGAAAGAGCTTAGATCCAAACCCTGTGCTCAAAACTATAGCTTCCTCCTTCAGTCAGCACCAAAAACCAAAGGGAAAGACACATAAGGAATTTTGAAAGAGTATTTTTCAATAACTGTGTTCCAGTACTTGAATATATGTGTATTGGAATGAGACCAAACAGGTCTTCTTCAAACCAGCTATGAAACAGCACATTTGATGCACCAATATGCTTGCAAATATAATTTCATCAGTGGATACTCACATTTGGCAGGATTAATGTGCTCTGTGAATGATATGTTTTGTTCTAAGGCACTGTATATATAATTTTTCTTATTTACTGCTACAAAGAAATCGTGCTCCTGAGGCTGGTAAATCTGTTCATTTAAACTGTGCACATCTACAGTATGATTTTTATTCCCAGATGAAGAATGAAAATTCTCATAGACCAGGAAAACATGGTTCATTCATTTATTAGTTTTTCCCAATATATAATGCAACATGAACATCAGAATCATATGCTTGGTTTCTGCATGAAAAAAAAATACCTTGTCTACCTTAAGAGAGTGATTACTTCTTTCAAAAAGAAGTTACTTTTTCAGTTTTTCCACAAATAGATGTATATTTTTCAGAGGAGTAGTCTAGAAATCCTGACAAGAGGTCCAAGGAAGCAGTTTGAAATGCATGCTCAGGATAAGGCCCTTAGGTGCAACCTTCTTTTTCATTAATGCAAAAAAAAGTCCACTGCTTGATGGAAAACTTCAGCCTCAGAATGTCACTTGTCACAATTGTAATCTCTACATTTTCAGTAAAGGTATTTTTACTGTTTCTGGTTTTCTCTCTTGCCAAGAAAGTGAGATCTAAAAGTAAAAAAGGTGAGATTTGACAATATAAATCCTGAATTTGTTCAGCAGGGAATGGTTTAAGATACCAGTCTCCAAGGCCTGTGGGACAGCAGACACTCAGGGATGCCACTCCTATCAGAGCAGCATCACTGACTTTCTGGGGTTGTTACCTCTATTGTATAGAAAATCTGATTTGACATATATTGTAGCTCTGGCATTTCGCTTGGTGTTCACTAACACAGCGCCAAAAGTTCTGTATTTCCAGGCCAGACTTGGTATTTCCTTTAGACAATTTACATAATCTCAAGATCTATTTTGATGTGTCATTATCTCCTCTGACAGCAATGTTCAAAGTCTATTTCCATCAACAAGGCAGTGTCTCCTCCCAAAGTAAACCTGAGGAAAAACTTCCTGCCATTTGTGTGGGACCACACTGGGGCACAAAAATGGTTTTGTGCAGGCTGAGTGGAGCAGGAATGGCCCCATCAGGAGTGGATGCAGGGTGCTGAGGTCTGGGAAAGCCTTACAGCAGCCCTGCCAAGGGAATGTTTTGCCCATTCTGTATAGTCAGTGCAAATGGGTTTTGATTCTTCCTCTAAAATGTTAATGGATGTAAAAGGCCATAAAGAATGTTTTCTTCATGCAGAAAGGAGGCAACCCATTCTCTCTGTTTAAGAAAGAAGAAAGAGAAAAAATCTATGCTAATCCATTATACTAATTATACAAGACTAAGGATCCACAAGAGTATAGTTCTCAATGCAGTGTTCAACATCTGTTCTTTGTGTCTACGTCGGAGCTATAAGTTTGGTTTATGTTTGGTTCAGTTTTTAACTTTACATAAAGCTGAAGAAGGAATCTCATCGTTTGGCCATGTTTCTGTTTGGGGTAAACTCTTCTGATCTTTCAGTATTTTGAATGTTCCTTTTCTATGCAGTGGATGTAAATACACTTTGGGAGTGATACCTGCTGACTGTTCAACACTTTTGGACTCTGGACCCTTAATGTTCTGCTATGACACTCTGATGGGCAAACTAAGGTAATATGATCTAGTTCTAGAAATTGCTCCTCAGTAATTTTCAGTGGTTTGCTTTTCAATGCAGTTGGGGACTGAGTAGGATTATTCTGTTTATGACTAAATATATTAAATAATGATCTGGATGGTGGAATGAATAATATCCTTACTATATATAGTAAGGATGCCAAGCCAGAGGCAGGAGGGGGTTGGGAATAGGATTAGACATTAAAAATAAAAGCAAATCTGAAAAAAAAATGATGAATTTCAGAACATTCAGAAAGAATTGCCAGAAGTCTTGAAAACTGTTGTCAAAGGAAACATGGGAAAAAGGGGTAAATGCAGTTTAGTCTGAGAGGAATTATGTCAATTTTTCAAATATGTTCAGGTGTAATGAGGCATGAATATCCAGTATTTCTGCTTTGTAGGATGATAGAGATTTATCACAGCTTCTTAGATTAATTGTCTTTGGATAAGTCAGAAAAAATTCCTATGGTAGGAATCCCAAAGCACTGGAACAGTTTGCTGAGGTCAAAGATGAGGTTCCTTCAGTGCTGCTTTCTATGGCTGCGTTATGCACTGCAAGTGCTCTGTATAAGCTAAATAATGGGCTGAAATTGAACAGAGAATTGTTTAGTTAAGCTTTTAAACAAAAAAGAAAAAAGGCAGTCTCATACATATATTTTTATCTGAAAGAACTGATGGAAATTGATTCATTCAGTAGGCTAAAGGGCGATGAAAGCTTTTGTTGCCACAAAAATAAAGGCATGAAATTTTCATGATTTAGATGAGGAAAAGGAAGAAGTGTATTGCTTGCATGATCAAAAGAAAATGGAAGGAAAAAAAAGTGATTTCCAAGGATGTTATATGAAGTTCACAGCTTCTTTCCATCTCTATCTCTTAAGTTAAGTTTTATGACATGGAAGTTCACTACTAAGCAGTGACTTTCAGGAAAATATTCCTAGGAAGAGCCTGAACCTTGTTACTTTTCATGTTATTTGATCTTGTCTAACTTAAAACATACTCAGAGCAGTAAGTGCATTGAAAATCTCTTCAAACTGCTTGGACTACAAGAGACATGTCTTTTATTCTTCTTTCCTGTTTGCATATATAGTGGGTTTTTTCACCTCTAAGCGATGTGGCCCATATACTCACAACAACAAAAATTGAATCTAAATCATTCCTTCTCCTCTGAAATGTAGATTGTAGGATGATCTCAGGTGCAAACCAGATCCTAGTTTTACCTATACTAACAGATTTCTGTTTCATTGTTTCTCTATAGTTTTAAGCTTTCAAGAATCCTACTGTCCCAAAATATAAAGTTCTTAATGTATTTTAAGCAGTGGCACATCAAGGGAAAAGTACTGAAGTGATGTAGTTCCACATATTCCACTCAAGCACACATTGAAAGAAACTGTGAATGCTCAGACTGGCTTCTTTGCCCTTCACTGGTTACCACAGTTTATTTTCTCAGATGAAATAAGGCTTCAGAAGCTGCTTTGAGACCACAGAGTGACAGGAAGTACAGAAATTGTAGGAATTTAGTATTTGACCCTTTTCGGCACTATAAAGCTCTCAGAACTGGGACAGAGAACACAAAATCTCTCTAAAAACCTGTCATAGAAAAATGTAACTTATCACCAGGCTGAAGCCTGAGGTCTGGGTACATTGTTGGGATGTGCTCAGGGAATCAGACAGGCAGGAAGGGACTGCGTGGGGTTTCTCATCCAGCTCCTACTCAAAAGCAGCACCGGCACTGATTGGCTTTAAACCAGACCTTGCTGTTCAGGTCTAGAAAATGTCAGGATTAGACATTTCACAACATGCCTGTGCAATTCATTCCAATCCTTAATTGTGCTCATAGTGAATCATTTTCCCCCTGCTTTGATTGACAACCCTTTTCTCTGGCACTGCATTCTGAAGACCCCAAGGAGCATTTCCACGTGCAGCCACTTCCACGGTCCTCTGGGTACTCACTTGTGTTTATCCATTGAATAGTTGTGCCATTTCTTGTCTTGGGGCTCCAAAAAGGACACAATGCTGCAGGTGTGGTCTGACGAAGGCCAGGTAAGGGTGAGTGATGAGCTCCTCATGGTTTGCCTTCATCCCTGCCATGACTCCTGGCTCCTCCTGCTCCCCTGGCAGTCAGTCCCCAGCCCTGTTGTGGGGAGGGATGAGTCCATCCCATATGCAGTACTTCATAGCTATTGCTGCTGAATTTTGTGGTATTCCTTCAGCCAAACAAAGCCTCTCTGCATGGCAGCCCTGCCCTCATGCTCATTGACGCCATGCCCCAGCTGGGTCATCCACTCTCCTTCAGCGCACAGTTTTATCAACAACAAAAGGCAAAATCTAAAGGTTCTGGCTAAACTAGACTGATAACAACGATGTTAATTTTTCTTTTACCCTAAAAAATGAACATTGAAAAATTACTGTAAAGTTGCGTCACTGGGAGCTCCCCAGGAGTATATTTTATTTTATTTATTCACACCTGCTTTGAATGCTACCTGTTTGTGCATCTTCTCATGGAAAAGTAATTTAAAATAATTAATCTTAAATGCCTTTATTTTCAAAGGATGCTCATTTAGTTCCCTGATTCTTTTACACTATAGGCTTTATTATCAGAGGGGATGTTGCAGCTAATGAGACAACACAGTGATATTCTCATGTTTCAACACAACCCCATTAGAACTTCAGTAATTTAAACTGCATTTTGAAGCAAAACTAACTGAAAAAAAAGTTCAAAGAAGTTTAAACATATAAAACACTATAATGCTTGATCAGGTTAGGATACATATTATTATTGCAATGATAATTATTAAACACTTGTGCTATTTTTAAAGTTGATCATATGATAATCATGATTAGGCAGCATTGTCTTATTTGAAATGTGTGTGCTGTCATTCCAGGGGCTTGGACTAAAGTAAATATTAATGTATATATTAATAACAATTCAAATTAAGAAAAATTGAATTAAACCAGATACTATGAGAAAGCTTAATTTTTAATGTTCCTCTATCTGTTGTCACTGGCAGATACATGGAACAAGGTAGAAATTAAATTAGGAGAGTCCAAAAATGCATCCACTTGAAAATGAAGTGTCCTCTTCTCTGACATAGCAGGGAATCCGCCAGTGAATTGATACTGCAAGAGACCATTCAAAGGAGGCTTTCAAGTGCTTTTTAATTATTGGTTAGATGTTACACATTCCTCTTTCTTTGCAATAGTGTCTCAGGAGCTGTAAACCAAGATTTATTTTACTGAAAGTTTTGATCTTTTTTTCCTTCAGCAAATATTGATTTAATTTTTCATAACTTCTCCCAAAGAACAAGCCAAGAAACTAATGGACTGCACACTTTGATCTTTGTCAGATGATGTCAACAGCAGTGAATGTCAGGGTGAATCCAGAAATAGAGGTTAACCTGCTGCTTTTCTTTTTCTCCCTTGATTTTTAGCAGTAGGCACCTGCACCATCATTTAAGCTAGAAGTCAAATGGAGATTAAATGGTTGGGTTTTCAAGAGACACTACTTAACTAAGTTTTGTTTCATTCCACAGCAATCCTGAGGAAAAACTGAATCAGCTTTTTATGCCTCTGAGTTAACAAGTTTGCATAATCACCAGGAAAATATTTTTTATTTATGTATTATACATCAGGGTCTATGTTACAGGTTCTAGGAACACAGAGAGGTGTGGTGAATATTACACATTTAGAATCCAAACTGAAATCTCACAGACCTCAGAGGAGATATGGGAAATCAAAAAACCAGGAATTTTAACTTGTTTGAAAGCTGATTATCCTACTGGCCGTGGAACAGTTCTTTCATTCCACTCTTGAAGAAGATGTGCTCACTGCAGTGCCCTGAGTTTGGCTCTGAAGTACCCAAGATGGGGGAGATTCAGCCACCCCAGAACTCGTGAGTTGTGAGGATAGAAGGGATTTCAGGCACAGGGGACAGATCCTCTCTGGGTTTGTGAGGATCATATTGTAGTGTAAGAGCATTTGACTTTCTGTCAAACAAACATTGTTCTTTGAAGCTGCTCCACTCAGTTGCACGTCCCAGGTGTTCATTCCAGGCTGCTGCTGAACAGTGGGAATGGGATATGCAGATAGTTCTTTTCCCAGGGAGGCAAAATACTACTTAACACTGTTTAAAAGAGACAACAGATGGGGAGACTGTTTCTCAAAATAATCCTCCCTAATGGACATTGCAGTCACAATCCTGCAGAAAGGAGGAGGAGAAAAAAAAATCTCTGCAGCATCTGTGAAAGGAAATCCTGGGAAAACAAATAAATTAGGCTCTTTTAAACAGACAAATGACTGCCCGAAGTTATTTATGCACAAGAACATTTGCTTAGTTACTTCTTTCTATTTTGTTTATGGATGGTTTAACTGAATTTTCAGATGGGTTCTGTCAGATCACATTCCCAGCCCTGGTTCTTTTGCACTGCTTCAAAGTATGGACAGAAATTTGCCTAGGCAGCTGGGGAATTCTTGGCATCAGAATCCCAAAGGTAATGCCAGCCAAGATGAGGCCATGTTTTTTACCACTTATCCTTGTCCTTCTCACCGCCATGGAAAGCAAAATGTTGAGAGAATTCTCCCTTTTCCTGCTTGCAATGCCATCCGCATATGCAAATATATCTCGTCACTTCTGTTCTCTGTTTGGCAGTGAATAAACTATTAATCTCTAAAACTTCACAGAGTTCTAGTGCTCTTCTCAAACATTTTTTTTAGTGTAATTAAATCATATTTTCTTTATTCTATTTGTTGATCTGGGCAGTGACTCATATATTCTTTTGTAGTGTCTAGAGGCTAATTATACTCCTTGTTCTATGTTGTAACATTCATTACAACCTCTCTCTAACATTTTGGTTCTGTTTTTATAAGTGGATAGTTTTCTCATTTTTCACAGCTATTTTTCAAAAACCTTGCTATTTTTGGAATTTGCATATTCATTGTTTGATTAGGTCTACTAAATTGTAGGGAAATAAACATGGATTTTCCCCGCAGCAAAATGTCACAGAATGAGCCCCAGTACTGCTAAAATCAGTTAAATAGGAAAATGCAACAGAAAAAAAAAAAAAAAAAGGAGTGGGCTGGAAATAGGAATAAGAACAGATGGCCTAAGTTAGCATTTTTAGATATTATATTACATAAAATGGTAGGAGGGAAACTAAAAAGGTAAATAGCAACCTTTTTAATAGTAGAAGTGTTCTGTTGATACTCTCTCTGTATTGTATGGATGTGGAAACTGAAAACCACACTGCTAAATAGTACAAATTTCAACATTAAACGGGTTAATTGGTTAAATTGGAATTGTAAGGATAGCTACAACAATTATGATTATCTCCATGGGTTTTTTTAAAGACTCTTGCATTTATTTGAAAGGAAACATTTATTATATCATATAATCAGCTCTGCACAGCTCATCTGCAAATGAAATGTACAATAATATCCTTCAGAGTCACTCTGCCACAACGTGTCTCCAAAGGAGTGTCTGCAGTTTCTGGCTTGAAGCTGTCTACCACACTTCATGTGTGACTTCTCCAGTTCCTGACTCTTTATTTAGGAGCCCAGTTACTACCCCAACTTTTGTAACATTGCCAAGAAACTTCCAGCTGAATGCTGGCACCACTTCTGATTTTATTGTGTGGAAAGAAAAACAGAGTAGATTCACTTGCTGGTTTGTTTTTTTTTTCCCAGAGAAAGGGTGTTCAACATACTGGCTGGGACAAGACAAAAGGCTTTTTTTAATGTGTGTCAGTATGTGGAACCTGGATACATCCTCAGAGGATTGTTAGGTTGTCACTGGCATCACATTAGAACACAACTCTTTATATAAGATTAAAGAATGTAGGTCATGTCTAAAAGTGCAAAGGAGTGTCCCAGAGATGCAGTGGTTCTCAACATGATCTAGGATAATGGTTAATCATTCCATCATACCTGAGGAAGGGGAAATCCAAAACCCTGAGGCATTTTGAAGTAGTCAGCATTTAGAGAACAGGTTAGGATATGTTCTTTGGAAGTATGAAATGTAGATTTCAATTTATTTAGGTAGAAGAGGCCTTGAACCTATAACAGAAATTAATTGTTAAAGCGGGAGTATTTTATGTTAGAGAAGAAATCTTACCTGAGATTTGTCAAAACATCCTTCCCCCTGGTGCTCCAAACCCACATAAGCAGTGTGATCAGCCAGGGTGGGACTGGAGCAGGACATGAAGTGCTTGGGAGGAACAGGGACAGCCTGGGCAGCATGGGACAGCCAGGCACTGGGAGCACCAGCAGGAGCACCAGGAATCTCCTGCTGACAGCACCTGCACCCCGTGCCAGTGACACAGGAGCAGAATGGCTGCTGCCAGGAGTCACCTGTCAAAAACGTAGGGACCTTCACCTGAAATAAAAGCTCCTTTCAAGGCGTTTGAATCCTTTTATGAGTCTGGGGAAACACACAGAAGATATCAATAGAGGCAGAAGACAAAAAAGAGTAGAATGAAAAGAAAATAATTCTGTGATAAGCATTTGGTTAGGCATTTTAGTGAATCCATTAAGGCCTAAAACACAATTTAAGTTACATCTTTAGATTGTAAACTTAGTATTGAAGTCAGACATTCTTCACTAATTTATTAGCTAAGAAACTTTTCCTATTTATTAATTTAAGACATCCTCTCTCTCTATTCCTGTCTAAAGCATTTTAAATACAAGTATTAAACACATTTCTCTGAACCTTTTAGTTTGGCCACAATGCATCTTTCCAATTAGATAACACCTGAATAGCTGGTCAGAATTTAGCCACAAACCTCTGTATGACTGTAACTATTTCTTATCAAAAATCAGGTAGTTTCATTATATTCATGGCTTTGAACAAAGTAATGCTCACTTACATTATAAAAAGTAATTTTCCTTTACCTTTTGAAGTCCTTGCCTTTCCAAGAATATGTCATTTGCAATGATAGTCAGAATGTCATGGGAATCAAAGTTCTTCTGTGACCAGCTATGCTGGGTCATGTTTATCTGTGCAATGAGAATAAATGCATAAATTATTTATGTCATTTTGAATTTTGGTTCTGAATTATGTTTAATATTGTGCTCTTATTATATATCTTCAAAGAAGTATTTTCAAATAGATAATGGGTAATTAAATTGCATAATTTCTTAAGAGAACATGATTTTAGTGAGTGCTGTGAATGAGGCTCATCATTAACATATCTAGCTGCCTGAAGAATCAGTCTCTTCTTTTAGAAGCTTTGTCTATACCAAGAAAAAAAAAATCAAAAATAATTTTCACTGTGTTTGCATCAATTTATTCTATTTGTTTAAAAGCACAGGCAAACATTATTAAGACCATGATTCAGATAAAACATAGACAAAGGGGTTTATCTAGATTAACTATATATATTCATTGGTTCATTTAATAGATACATTAAGAACTTAAATGAAATGCATTATAAAATAAAGCTGAACAGTACCAGACTAAAGCCTGAGCCTTGCTTTAGCTGAACCTCTTGTTCCTAAGCTTTAGCACAGTCAGGGCAGGATATTTCACATTTTCAAGTAGTTTTTAGCTGTCTTTCGCAGTATCCATAATCTTTCTTGTAAACTTTTCGTTGTCCTTCTTGCCTACTCACAGAAAGGGTTCTGCTGGTGAATTCAGTGCAAGAGCTGCACTCTTTCATGTTTCCAGTGACTTTTCTAGCCTTTAACTGGATTATATTCCCACAATAAAATCTAAATTCCTACCTAAAGCTTTTTCTGAACATTCTACTGTCTCAAGACCAGGCAAGAATCTGTAAGTTGCCATGCAGATAAAATCAATCACACCAATAGTTTTTGTGGGGGATGTATGTTGCATCAGAGGTATCACATGAAGAAACACCTTAGGAAATGAACCTTTCAAAGTACAAAACTCACCACCTAAAATCAACCAAAGGTTTTTTTTATTCTTTGCAGATTTGTGGAAAGCTTCTCTTCCTATACTCACTCTCAC
The DNA here is from genome assembly GCA_013397955.1 of Grantiella picta. NCBI lineage: Eukaryota > Metazoa > Chordata > Aves > Passeriformes > Meliphagidae > Grantiella > Grantiella picta. The sequence continues at coordinate 3,201,192 of VZRM01005233.1, forward strand.
TTTGTTAGACAATACTGTGCTCTATCCTTTAAATATCTTATCTTTATCAGTGATGTCTCAGAGTGATCAAAATTAATCAAATACCAGATAAGTCTATGAACAAATCTCTCCATAATCAATTGTTGTAGGAGTTAGATATATTTTCACATCTGGCCTGATTTATTAGTCTGTGTGCCACATTTATTTTATTGTTGATGTAATTTTATAACACTGAGGAGAAATTTATTGTAATTAAAACAAATATATATATTTTCAACTATTCTTTTATGCACCTAGGCTCCCTTCCTAGAAGTCCATAATAATGGTAATGACTTATTTCCAGGGAGGCCAATTTTATTTTGTTGCAAAATAATTCCTATTTAGGCTAGTGGTAGAGGAGAAAAACAGAAGTCAAGAGACAATCAATATTTTTCCCATAGCAATTGGACCAAATAACACTATCTGTTAAATATAACTGGCTTTGATTTAAATGTTCCCATAAACTTTGTTCAGGCTCTGCTGAGCCTGCAATGTACGTTAATCCTATCAGAGGGAGAGAAACACTTGTGGAAGAACAATAAACAAGCCTTAAGGCAAGGTGAAGAATCTACCATTATATTACTGATCCAGCCGTGGGTCTGAGTGGAAAAAGAGCTCTAACTGCTCAGTTGTCATCCACAGAGTCACTGTCTGAATTGTGTGAGTTGTTGGAGTTGTATTTTGCTTTTTGAGAAGAGTGCCTCACTGCCATAGACCATTCATATCACGATATTAAAATAATATCCAAAGTTCTTTTATAAACTCTCTTCTTGTCTAGGAGCCATACAGCATATTCTTTGATTAAGTGTACTCCCCTTGATTGGACTGACATTGCAAGAAAACTGGTGAAATAAAACTCGGTAAAAAGCATGCCATGGAGGTTTTCAGCACTGAGTATATTTGGTTCCTGTGGTTTTGGAAACTTTTCACACTTTTTGCTGTGTGCAAATCCATGCATTGTGGGTACACAGAGAAAGGTGCTTACCCACCATTTCCCCTGGCTTATTACTGACAGTGGAATATTCTTTTAAACAGCTCCTAAACTGAGGAGGAGCACATTTGTAGTGTTGCTATTGGGCTCTTTTTTCCTAGTCCTCTTTCTAAACCAGATAAAACCAGAAGAATTGTAAACCAGAAAACTTAATAGAACTGTTTCTACATCTCATGAAAGAATCTGGTACCTTCCAGGTTATTATATTAATCAATAGAAACAAAGATTGACTTCTAGGCTTGATTCAAGCCCAACAGACGAAGGAGATAATACATAGGTAGGGAGATAATTTGGGGGTACCTCTTCTGCCACCAACTTTGTATGTCTCGTTTCCCTGTCTGTAAAGACAGTTAAAAAGCTCATGTCTTTCTCTGGTGTTTGAAATTATGTTGTAAGAGCTCATATTCAGTTCTTGATGTACACACGAGCTACATGTGCCAATTCTGTTCTCAGTCGTGAGTCCTATTGTAATACAGAAAAATTAAATAGCAGGAATTTAAATCAGATTAGGCTTGTAAATGCCATAGAAATCTTTGTTGAGCATTTGGGTTTTCCTCCTGTGCATAGGATCACACTGGCTCTCCCTCAAACTCAAAATCAAGCTGGATCCTGTTAATAACACCGTGACATCATGACAGGAGTTACTGTATGCAGCTTTGCCACTTATAATCAAATCACCATTTCCTCTATCAGTCTGGTTGCATTATTAAGTGACACTTAAAAGTAATTTTGATGATTAAGCGAGCTGTTCTTCCCAACAAGCAAATAATTTTCTTTTTTCCATGAAGCTTACGAATCGAGACATAATATTCTATACTTGGCACATCCATGCCAGGTGGAAGAAAATTGGTTTGGGGTTTTACTTCCTCCTTTACCTGCTAAGGGGATGTTTCCATCACTTGTAGTATGTATTTCTCTGTGGTTTTATTTTGTAGTGAGGAATTATTTTGCTCCCAGAGGCAATACTGGCGATAACTGAGAATAATTATTTTTGCTAGTCAGACGAGAAGAAAATGAAGGTGAATATGCTGAGGAAGTTGGTGCTATCAGTTTCTCTTGGACTTATCAACCATCTTTGTGATACCAGGTGCTATCTAAATTTTTAAAAATTTATTCTAAAAGCCTCGTGTGAGCAAACAGTAGAGTTATTCTTTTCACTCAGGCCTCCTACTCAGATGTTTCTCACACTAAATATAAAAGCCATTCAGTGTAAGGAAAGTCTGTCTTGTTCAATGTGATGAAGATCTTAAGAAAGCATAAGAGGCAATTGATATTATGACACCTCTAATAAATCTTCATAGTACTAATTTTAATTAAAAACAAAATATATAGACTCTTAACCCTATTAGTAACAGGCATGTGTGAGAAATAGCAGCAACTCAGACTATGAAGGACATTTCAAGCACAAATTTATTTGTTTTCCTTTGATTCAAGAGAGTTGAATTTTACTTTCTGCAAATAAACAGCTGTAGCTGCTACAATGATAAATTTTATTTATTAATTTGTCAGGTAAGATTTAATCATAGAAGGAAGGAAACCAGAGATGTATTTTATTAGCAGAGAACCATATTTACAGCTCCATCTCTGTCCATTTTATATTATTTGGGCACTATATTCCATATTTTGTATGGGTTTAGTCTGCTCTTTGCTGAAAAGGCTGGAATTTCTGGGTTTATAAAAAGAAGTTGTCAGCAATGCAGCCAGCCTGAGTAAGAAGTGAAAGAAAATAAGTATATCACACTGTAAATACATAAAATTTGATGAATTTAGAGAAAAAAATTGATGTATTCAATTTGTTGGTGAGATATTGCTTTTACATCACACAGTCCTGAATTATGCATGAGTCTGAATATCTTTACTCCTGTTTACACATTTCAGTTACAACATTTGTTTTTCTGATACTTAGCCAGCCTTTGTTGCTTTTCTTCTTGAAGACTATTTAATTTTTTTTTTAATAATATAATTCAACACAAGCTTTGGAAGACTCCAAAAATTATGGAAGGAATTTCCAAAAATGACAAGTGCTGTCATATTCATCAAAGACAATTTCTATCAGTTCTGAGTGCTTTATTAAGTCTGTGTCTTCAGAACTGACAGGTCAATATCTAACTTCATCGGTTCTGTTAAAAATTAGAGAAACATATACATAATAAAAATTCTGTTGGCGGAAAACATAGTATTATTGTTCAGATGTCTGCAGCAGTATGTTACTTGATTGTTCTTTTTGTAGCTCAATTTCAATTTTAGATTATGTTTAAAATTATCTGCTGTATTCTTGGTATCAACTGCCAAGCACATGATATTCTGGAAAGCTGAAAATGCTAAACGTCTTATGCATATTTTTTTTCTAAATGTTATACCTAATTTTAGCACTGTTAACATTGTCATCTTGCAATTATATAGGGGCATTTACAGCATGACCTGCAAATAATGTATCAGCAAAGGGTTTTTCCCTCCTACAGGCTTCTATTTCAAATGCTTCACGAAATCAGAAGGTATGTAAAAGTTATTCTGAGCCACTAGCCCACCTACAGCATGTCACTGTGGATTGCTGAAGAGTACTATTAAAGAAATGAATTTAAAATGGTGAGGAAGATCGGAGCCGTTGCATTTGTTGTGACGGAATTTGTAGGATGTTCAGTTTTATGTGTCAGTTAAAAGCAAAAGAAAGCAAGGATGTCATATTTCAATGCACAGCTTCCCCAAAGTAGTTTCATGAGTTATTACGTTGCCAGATGCCAGATGGTCAGTGACTTATCTGAGGGCTTAGATAATTTATGGAAAATCACATTCATTCGTTTCTATCAAATTTTTATTTAGGAGCAACTTGAGGTTTTTCTGTCTAACTATTCTTCGTCCTGTGGAGTGAGAGAGGAAATGAAGAAATTTGAGGTGTCCTTCTTGCTTTGGCCTGTCCTCAGGCAGGAGTTCATGATGGTAGTTTGAGCCCCTCCTGTGTGACAGAGCAGCATTCAGTGAATGCACAGTGGTTTTCCACTCTTGAGTCATTAGGAGATGTCTCGTTGGGAGCATGGAAAAGAGTTGAGTTGGGCCAGCTGGTACCAAATTCACAGCGCATCATTCAGCCTGCATGGACAAGATCCCACAGCTGCAGTCCAGTAAGGAAAGCATTCTTCTTAGCACAGACAGTTATAGTGTTCAGGTGAGCATGTGAAGAATGGAGGGGACAGAGGTCCTATCTGACAACTGACCTTATTTTTATCTTCCACCAGTTTCACCCTTTTTTTCCTAATTTCACAGCTCTCGTTGAAAATGTTTGTTTTAATTTCTAAGTATGTGATCAGCACCATTAATTTTACAGATGCCAGAGGGCTGACAAAAGGTGTAGTAAAAGGTGGCAGTTTGGAAATTTTACATGGCTGAGAATCGTAATCCTGGACTATGGATAAACTTAGGAGAACTGGGCACAGCTATGAAGGAGTTGGCAAAACTCCTTAACTCTGATTGTTACAGAGTTTACTCACAAGTTCTTTCTGAAAAATCCCACTTGACAGTAACACACGAGTGAAGTATTCCACCTGAGTGTCCTGAGGTTTTCCTTTAACTCTGGGATTTGAAACAGAAATAGCAATTGTTTTCACAATGCTCTGAGGCAAGCCCAGCCTGCAGAAAGTGTAATTTCATCATATCCCACATAGTTTTTCTCTCTCAGCGATGTCCTTGTTGCATGAGCACTTGCCCCGCTGTACTGCACTTACATGATCTTCTGCCTTGAACTTGGGAGGAGATGTAAAAGGAAGGCAAATGTAGCATTTCGTAATACTCTGGGCTTTCAATTGCAGGCAATTTCTATTAACTGTTTGCTTTTTGATACCACTAGGTAAATAATAATTCTTTTTCTCATTCAGAGGAAGAAGAGGGGAGGAAAGGAAAATACTAAAATGGTATTATCAAGAGGAATAAAAGAAAAAAAAAAACAGCTTAGAAAATGAGAAGGCTGAATAGTCAAGGGGTGAGAGATAAGGCACATTAATGAAGAAGGTGAGCCTGACTGATTTAGAGCCATTATTTAGAACTGGGGAGGAAGGGAAATCAGAAAAAGATCCTATATTTATATATTGTATGATAGTGTGAACAAAGCGATGCACTGGAAATTACTTAGGAAATCTAAGAACTAGAGGCACTTAAAACTCTTAAAGCTTATTAAAGCTTATTTCAGGGCATGATATCTTCCTGATAAGGCACAACTTGTCTTTTATTCTGCACTGCTTTGGATTTGGGATTAAGATTTGACTCTAGGTCCAAGTAAAAATGTAACATGGAAAAAATAAAGAACTGGGAAGTAACTACCTGCAATGTTCACTGGGGCTCCAGAACTCTAATAAATTGTATGTGTGGATGTGATGTACTGTCTGTCACAGGAAAAACAGGGCATTTTTAAGTTTAAATCCATATTAATGGAGATACTATCATCTAGTAGTCTATTAACCTGTTGAAATCAATAAGAATTAGACAACAGACTAATAATGGGTATTTGGTGTCCTTGTGTTGCCTTCAGTCACCGGGAAGTCAAGAGCAGAGAATTTGGCATATCTTAGTAGAAAAATACAAGCAAACAGAAGAAGAATCTTGAAACCTTGACTTTAATAGAAAGAGATAAGAAGGAAAAATGTGCTGGCTCTAAAATTATTTTTTCTAAGGGCAGGGGTAATAAATGGAAACTGTGTGGTGCTCCATAGCAATATCACATCCTATGTGACAGTATTGTGCCCAGGGTTAGTAGGGCCATATTATTCCTTAAATATCTGATTAATGGGAATCACTGATAATGTTGATCAGTCTATCATATAAAAGGGAAAAAACACTAAAATAAAGTTATTCAAATGAATAAAGAAAAATAAGTAAAATAAAATCAGCTCAGAATCATGTATTAATGTACCATTCTGTTTAATTTGTATTCTAGTACTGGTGTTAGAAAAGCACTCTCTGCCAGTTTGGGGTATTTAGTGTGATATTTAATTTAAAGCTCTGATTGAATTCTGGAAAATCTAACAAGCATTTAGCTTCATTTATTAATATCTAAAGATGCCGTATTCATCATCAGTGATTTTAATTAACGTTCCCCTTCAGCAATGATACATAACAGTTAGGTGACCTTGACGAGAGAGCATTCCACGCTATTAAATAATAGACACCCAAAAGCTTATTTTGATTTCTGCGTCTGCCTGATTAATTTATTCCTTTGGCAAAAGTTGTTCTTGGTAGAATAAAGCCATGCATGCAATGAGACAATTATTTGAATTTTAATCCATTTTTCTTTAACTTTTAAATTGAAGTTTAGCTCCCTTGGGGGGGCATTATCTTTAGATATTAAAGGTCACTTCCTGATGAATTGTTTTTGTCCAGTGACTGCCTTATGCTTTGGAATTTTCCTTAAATTTTCCAGATAATTCTCATAATTCAGAAACCTAAAGTTACAATTATTAATTAAATATTGCATATTTATAAGACAAGTTGCATAAATGCTCCTCTAGGATACTTTAGATGTAATTATTCACTAAACTTAATGAAAATACTTGGGGGAAAAATATTTTTATCTGCCACTTAACATGGAAATGATCCAAAGGTAGGGAAGAGTTCAACAAGACTGGGAAACAAGAAATAGATTTTTATGATTAAGGATTTTATTTATTAATTAATGTTTAATGATACAGAACTTTAAGGAGTAATGAATTATTAAGTATTATAGAAAGAAAATATTTTGTCTTGAAAATTTATTCTTTAAAGTCTACAATTCCAATCCAGGGTCAGTTCCAGTCATGAATAATACGGGACAAATTAATTGTTTAGTAATGATTGCTGTGATAGTCACATGGAAGAGAGAAACCTTATTCTGGACACAAATACCTTGGGCATAACTTTCTTCAAATGGACTCTCTTCTGCATCTGAGTCCATTGAAAGGCGAATAATAATAATACCTCAAAAGCATAATTTTCTCCTTCTCCTGGAATTATAAGTTCAATATAAGATAAACATGAGCTGGTTTTGCTTCTAAGGTCCTGAAAAGTACCTTTCATTAGTATCACTTGTTTGCAGCACATCGCTCCTTGAATTTGCTGATAGTTAATTAATCACACACCAGCTGAGGGGAAGTGTTCTGGAAAGTGCACTAAATGTATATTTAGGTTCAGACTCCTCAATACCTTTGAAATCCAGTCTCTGGTCACTTGCAACAAAACTAATTCCTGTAGAGGTTTGGTTTGTAGGAATCCTAAGGAGCGGTTTGTGTTCAGGAGGTCACAGCTGCAGGTGGTTGATTGTGGCCTCAGTGACACTGGGCTCAGCTGTGAGCACTTTGGCAAACACCAGAGTCCATAAAAGACTTCGGGGTCAGTAAAAGACCAAGGAGTCAGGCTGTGGACAGCTGGGTTTAGCTGCTGAGAGGAGAGAGAAGGAGACAAAGGTAAGTGCTGTGAATGCAGTGTGGGGCTTTGAGGGATTTGGCTGGGGGATGTTTAAAGGAAGAAGGAGCTAAAATTTTAATTGTCACTGTAATGGAAAATGTATGGTTAGAAATCTTTTGTTGACATGCTTTACTTATATTTTATTGAGCATACAAGTCTATTTTCTCCTTTCGTCCAGACTGTAGCTGATACTTCTCATTTGGACTGGCTCACTAGGTTTCCTAAAATCTGGCTGAATTTTTTTTTTTCCCCTAATGGTCTTGTTTATCATGACTTGTTGATGAGAGAAGGTTTGGTAGCAGCATCTCTGAAAAAAAAATAGGTAGCAGCATGGCTGTTTTCTCAGCATTAGTTTGCAATGTGTGGTGTTTGGTACTTTTTCAAGATGTTGTTTCGAGAGCTATTGCAGTGAGAACAGGGAGTGCTCTTGTGTGGACCTGAGCCTGCCCAGAGCTTTAGCTGAGCACAGCCAGGCTGCTGAACAGAAGTTGTCCCTGTGCTTCTCAAAAGCCCTGTGCTCACAGGCATCCTGAAAACACTGGGGCATTTTGGTTCAGGTGTTAGCTGGAAAAACCTGATGCAGGTGGTGGAAACCAATCACTTCTTTGTTATGTGAGAAGTTTTACTGTAGCTCTTAAAAATAAGTCTAATGATTGCTTTTTCTTTATGTTCTTTGTTTTATTTTTAATATAAATAATATGCAGTTATACCTGCCGTTTTTGAAAGGAAAACTCTATGACTAATGATAAATTATGGAAAAATTATTTTCTTCAAGCTACTATTGTGGGGAAAAAAACCCCACTGACTAAGCTAAAAGAAGTTACAAGTGCATTCACACATTTTAAAAACAATTTGCTTCCTTCCTTAAATAAATGGCCTTTCAGAGGCAATTCTCTCCTTGCTGTCTTGGTTTATATATTGTGGGGGCTTTTTTTGTAGTTAAACCTCATCTGATCTGAAAGCTAAACCATCTGAAGATACATGAAAAATTTTTCAAAATACTCTTTCAAATATCTCTTCTCTCTATTACTTTTCTCTGCTGTCTGTAATTTCCTGTGACTTCTCTTGCTCCTCAGACTTCATATGGAAGCACTCAGAGTATATTCAAAGGCTTGGTGTTCCTCACCCTTGGGAGATGCAGGAGGTTCAGCTCAGGATGCTCCTTTACAGCAAGTCTTTGCTCAGGAAGTAAAGTCCAATTGGGTAATAATGGATAAAAACTTCCTCTGAAATTATTTTAAAATACTTTTCTGTTTAAGCTTGTGATAAAAACCTTAAGAATGAAATAGCTAAGCTTTAGCATTGAATTAGTGAATTGAAGAATGCTTAAAAAGGAAAATAATATTGGAGAATTCTTTAGGTGGTGATTTGAAAACAGAATGGCTAAACATGCTTGATGAAGAGAAGGAAAACAGAAGAATATCACAGAAACCAATGCAAACTAGATTTGTGATATTACTCCAGGGATTTAGTAGCACAATTTAATGAAAAAAATAAGCAAAATTTTACTTCTGAGTTTTACAGGTGATTGATTTTCCATGGTTGCTTTGACACATCTTTTGTTCTGGCTATAAGAACAGTGATTTGTAGTTTTATCAACCTTTGCAGATTTTGTGAAATGCATTATATTGTAAATCCCTTTTCTCTCTAAAAAAAAAGAAATAGAGAAAAAAACAGGTCTGCTGTAGATTTAGGAATCCCTTGAACTCTAATGTCTGTAAACAGTCTAGCACTGGTGCTGTGTCTGTTATGCTGACTACCCTGAAGCCACCCAAACTTATGAATGTTGAAGTCACTCAGTAATTTTGCTGTCACTCTTAATGTAAACACCATGGGCAAGATTTCCTTTTAGATCAACCTCCTTCCTGCTCCTGTTCCTAGAACTGCACTCACTTTCAAGTCTATCTCATTTGAGTGTAGGTATCTCACCAAGATATGCTTAGAAGTTCAGCCTTTTTGCTGAAAAAACTCTGAAGTTGGGTGCTTGAAGGACATGTATGAGATTTTCTCTATCATAACTCTAATACTTAGAAAACTAAAATAATTTTCTATGCAGCACAAATTAACCATCCTTTTAAAGAAAATATGTGAAAAAAAGCAGATGTAGAAAATTTATCTTCTGAGTAGGAAATAAATTGTTGTCCCTATATGTAGGTTTGGAAGCCATAATTATTGGTAACTTGGTTCCCATATAATGCTAATCATGATTGTCTTCAAAATCTGTAGGACTGTACCTGTTTTCCTATTTGACTGCTTTTCTGCCCCTGGTTTTGCCATAAATCTTCATTTCTTTCTCTACATCTGTGTGGTCCTTACTGGACTCTGCAGTAAGGTTTGTGTTTCCAAGGTGGCCATTATCGTGGAATTCCACTTTCTAAAACTCTGTGTTGCCACCAGGGTCAAGCTCAGGAGGAGGGAGAGACAAAGTAATGCAGGCAGGGTCAGAGAATTCCTGCTGATCTGTCACTGGTGCCCAAGGATGGTAGTGGCCCTGGAAGAAGCAACTCAGCTGCATCCAATCTGATCCCATTCATCTCCTTTTGGGTTATAAAGGATTATGTTTAGCCACTAGAACACTTCGCACTCCTTCTGCAAAACCATCTCAGTGTCTGAAGAAATCTATGTTCATTTTTGGGAGTGAAATCAGCATTTTGAAGCCTAATTCAAATAGGCTTGCTCTAAGATGGTAACAAATGGGATTGCTGGGATATTTCAAGTTTTTGAATGGTTTTAGATACTTTTTAACTGTCTTTTCACATTTTTGTTATAATGAGATTCAATTGTCCATAAAAATTTCATGGAGTATTATTGGTTTCTCTTTTATTTTAACTTATCATGGCAGTTGAATTTACCAACATGGTTTTTTATAGAAAAAAAAAAGGAGGAGCTCTCAAGATGTCAAAATATTTTTCAAGGGGCTAAGTGTTCTAACAGACTTTCATGAACACCAGTTCTTCAGTTCTCATCAAATTTGACTAATTAAACCTTTCTACCAAATGCTAAGGTTGTCATATGGGATTTTTTTTTAAGGGATGTGAAATCACTGAATATATGTTAATACCCTCTGTGAATATCCTTTTGGGTGAACAGATTTGTTTGGGTTTTTTTTTCTTGAAAGCCACTGCAAGCCCTTCCCACTTAATTTGCATTGTATGTCCCTTGGGCGATGTCCCTTCACTTGTACTTGAAGACAAACACTTAAGAGAATAATTAGACAGTTATAAATGTTTAGGATTAGTGAAATGTTTTGAAATAATTAGTTTGAAGGCTTCTGTGTATCTCCCATATACAAGTCTGCTCATCTTCCATAGATGTTAAGTAGTTTGTACACACATCTACAAGAATAGATGATACTGCGAATGTGCACCCAGGGACTGATACATTTTACATCACTGTTTACTGTAAAACAGCAGCATAAAATGTTTAATGTCACAAAAGAAGGTCAAGTAAAAGCCTTTGATTAGATTTTTGCAGAAATTGGATGATCTGACTTGGAATTAGTGTCATTCAGCAATACTTAAAGAGTGTGGAAAAATTAAGTCACTTGGTAGGAAGCAACTTGTCTTATAGTCAGTGTAAGTAAGCATCCCAGTAGTTTACTATAGGAATGTGGGAGAAAATCTTCTATTTGTTTCTGGTTTTCCATGTACTAAAAATGTATTACGCTATTTGTCATTGTCCTCTTCTCTTGACCTTTGATCTGCTGCCACTTATTTCCTCAACATTTTTTTCACATTTCCCAGAACTTTTACTGCTTTATTTTCCTAGCCTCATGCCATATTTATGGAGGTTCTTATTTACAAGCACAGATGTTTCAGCCCACCTCTAGAATGACAGTGTGACATGATTCCACCTGCTTGATGGAAAATCATGACATGTTTTTGTGACTTGTCCTCGCGCGCAACTCCATCTCCTCTTTAGACAAAAACATACATGTTTTCCTTTTGCTGTCTCCTTTCTCAAAGACAGCAGCTCTTTGATTCATCTCCTGTGCATCACTGTTTTGCTCAGACTTTTATCAAGGCCTTCATATCTAGGTTATTATGATTATCGTGAACCAAGAGCTGTAAGATAGGCTTTCTTAGGCTCTAATTTACTTTATGTTTTTGATAAAACGGTTAACAGGAACATAAATATGGTTTCCTAAAGCATTATGCCTATTAATGAACCTGTGAGGTAATATTATCCCATTATTAGTTTGTCTTCCCGCCTTTCCCACTAAGAACCTCTGAAATATGATGAATTATTATGTAAACTCTTTTAATTGAGTTTTAGAAGATTGTCTGTAACTATCTCCATCTCTGCTCTTTGATACAGTAATTGTCCTCATATTTCCAGTTAGTTGCTAAACTGTTTTATATTAAGCCTCTGTGGAGTTTCTCGGGATACCATTTTTTAATCATTCTTTTTCAAAAACCTTTAATTGTTGAGAGGCAGCAGTGGATCATTTTCCCCTTCGTTCTGGAGGGTTTTTGGTAAATCAAAGCACTGCTATGCAGATGGCCCTACAACTGGAGCTTTTGTCCCATAGAACTTGACAATGGCACTACATAAACTATTTACCAACAGAATCACAGCCCTGATGACAGAAATGGCTGGGCTGCTCTTCAAGCTTCACTCACAGGATATAACCTTTCACTAGCTTTCTCTTTGTGAGATGTTTATTTATGAAAACAGTGTCTCTGTAAAGCATGAAATTACTCTGGGTTTTGAAAGGAGCAGTATTGAGTCAAGGAGAAAAATTGCACCTAGGTGATTCCTTTTCCTCTTTACTTGTCATATAAGAACTGATGTTCAGGTAGTTGAAATGTATTAATATATATGTCTAGCAAGTATATTTGGAGTTTTTAAAATGAGTGGGACATCAGAAAGTTAATTTTAACTTTGTTATTATTTACTTAGGTAACAAAAACTTAGGGTAAAATTTCATTTAAAATTTGCCTTTACCAACAGGAGTAAATTAATTCACTAGGAGGGCCAGAGTTTAAATCACTCTTTGTCCTTGTTAGCCTAATAGCTGCTGCCCTTTAGAAAGGATTTAGTTTTATTGTTTTTCAAATTTTTCGTGTGTGTTCTGCGGGGTTGTTTACAGGTATTTGGGATAAACTATGAACACTCTTGCCTTGGAAATTAAGCCTTCAGTATTGCAGACTTTGTTTTCACAAGTTCTTTGAGGTAAATGTCACTTTCTCTTTAGTCTGTGGAAGATAAAGAAATTTGTTTAAAATGTCTTTTCAAATGGTGCAAATATAGTAAAAAAAAAAACCAAAACTCAAACCCTTAGTTTACTTGCTGTGTACCCATATGTCTATCAGAAAAAAGAACAATGTAGTCAGAGATTGGGAAAAGCTGTTGACACAAATTTTGCCCTCCATCACATTCCTTTTTGAGTTAAAGCATTGAAAATTGTGAAATCTGTGGAGGTTTTGTATAATACAGCAGATGGCAGGAGCTGAAGAGGGTGAAAAGTGCTGAGAGACACTTGATCTAATTTTTCCTTCTCGAGCTTAGCCTGTGGATCTTTCCCAGTGACTGGGTAAGACACCATGTTGAGGTGGTGTGGAAGGGCTCCTCGCAAGAATAAAGGACAGTAGACCTTTCTGCATTGCACACTGAAGGATTTCTGTGTCCCAAGGTGATATTGTAGAATGTCTAAGCCAATAACTTCTGACAACAAATGGTCTAGAGCATGTAGCTTTAGGTGTTTGTGCATTCGTAACCTGGCAGTTCTTTTTTTTTTTTTAGCAAATTATACTTTTGCAATTAGGGAAAAGTTAGAATAATAGCAGAAATATTTTCTGTAGAATTATAATAAAATAGGTTGTGCAAATGAATCAGATATTACCAATGGAAACCTCTCACATTAAGGCTACTGAACTCCTAAATCAAATTTCATTCTCAGTTTTGGCCACTTATGCAGTATTCTGCTAATCTAGCTGAGGTCCATGTTTCAGTATTTATGTTGAATTTAAAAAAAAAAAAGGAACAGATAAAAATCTTGAGTAGCTAAAGTTATATATTGCTTTCCAGCACTGACAAATGTTATTCTTCCTTACTATTGATCCTTATTTTGACAGACTTAAAATGTAAGCTGCTTCAAATGAGAGATTTTTGAAAAAACAAGCAATAGCTGAAACATCTCCTTATTAAATATTTTTATCCAAGTGACAGGTTTGTGACATACTGTATGCTACCTTCCTCCAAAAAAGTACAGTAAGTGTTACTCTACTAAAAAAGCTAATAGTGCATTACTGTCAAGTGGAGTTACATAAAAATAACCCACCATGTCATTGAATGTAACCACTGCCAAAGCTGAAATATTTGAGAATCACTTTTTAAATATTAAATCTAATTTATCTTTAACTTCTGTAGGATCTTAAATTTCTGTTGGATCTAGAAATTTTCTAGATTGGACCAGGAAGAGGTTTGCCCTTCTTTTCTTTGACAGTATATTTTACAGCATCTGAGCAGGTGATTTGACATTTACATATCTTATATCTCCCATCATTTCTGCTTTGACTTACACACAGTTCTGCATCTGAAGCAACTTGCAGTAAGTGCTCAGCAGCTGATTATCTTGTGGGGAGGAATGTTTCCTCCTTCAAGAAGTGTCAGATTTTGTGTAGTAAAACCAGTAGAAACTCACAGCCAGGGTAGCAGTGTCCCTTACTTAACAATTGAGGTCTACTGAAGTCAGTAGTGCTGAAATGATCAGTTTTGGTGCTGAATGTTGTCTCATCACTCCATCAGTATATAGAGATCCCATGTGCTGTGGTCAGGGTGTGCAGAAATTAGATTTTGCACATATGTTCCTTGTGTTTTTCTGGTAGGAGCTGACTGAATTCCATTTCATTTCTCAGAACCACCTTTATAATGTCCATTGAACTATGCTTATTCAGTGCCCTCAAGGAGTGCACCAGAGTTGGCAAATATACCAGAAACTGGACCATACAGTGCCATAGTATTTGTTGCAATGCCAGGGTGTCTTGTTACTTTTCTGTGAAGATATATTTTCGTTGTTATCATGCTTTGAGTGACTGTGTCTGTATTTCATGATTAAACATTTCTCCATTTCCAGCATATATATAAATATATATGTGATGCTGCTTTAAGGCTGTTATATTGTGGGTATATCTCAAGGTGTGCATATGCTCTGAAACACCAAAATACTTGCAGTAGTTTCTGTTATAGTGGGTTTTTGGTTGTTACTACTCAGTCTATTATTTGCAGGTAATGTTAGTGAAAGCTGGAGGGTTTAAGTCACATTTCTTGACTTGTATTCTCTCTAACTTTTATACCTCAGTGTGTCCCTTCCTTCTGGGTTATCAGTTTGGATGTTACTAGATAAACCAGAATCCCATCCAGGCCAAGTACTGCAAGAGCTCCTCCTAATGGAGCTAACAGAAAGACAGAAGGGGGGGGGTTGGGGGGGGAAGGAGGGAAAAAAAGGAAAAAAGGTCGGAAAAGGACTACGGGAAAATGTTCCTGCATTTGTTACTGTGTGTTCCCTCGTTTGAAGAGTATCACCATGTTGCTGAAAGGCTTTGATGTATCTTTGTCTGAGACAATGATGTTTGGAGTGTGTCGGAGTAAAGTATGCATTTCTTCTGCAGATTATTTTACAGTGAAATCCACACTTAGCTACCAGGAGAAAAGTGTTCGAATGCTCTTCAGGTGTGTGCAAAAGCTGTTGCAGTTTCCTTTGAGGGAGTGTCTCTGGAAACACTGAGTGCCACCCTAAGCTGGTCACAAATGCATCCTCTCTGCCTGCATTAGCATGCAGGAACTTGTGTGCAAAGTCAAATCTGTATGCAGGGAGCATTTACACAGTGAAAAGATGGCTGGACTTAATCGAATATTTGCCTTATAATAAAGACTTCTTGATTCCAGTCCTATAGGTCCCAGTGCTTTTTCGCTTCAGCAGAATGCATGCCTCTACTCACTGGTCTGGGTAAGGAGGACAAAACAGAATCTTAATCTAGGCTGACAAAATGTTCTCCACAAACAGATGAACGTGTTTTAATTCGAGCTGTTGCCAGTGAAAGAATGGGCTGGCTGGGTACAGCAGCCTGGAGCAGGTTGATAGGGAGAGACTGTTCGGCTTTTATTCTATTTCTTTGTTTCATTTCTTTTTAATATACAGCAGAGTCACCTTGAAACAAATTTCAAATAATCACAGCTTGTTAAAATAAATAGTTATTGTAACCTAATGAGTTATCATTAAGTGATTTCTACAAGCTGTGACTAAAGACGCTTATTTTGTACAAAAGTGTGGTAAGTTTTAGAGCCATTTAAATCAGTGGAACTACATTTGGCAAAGAAACAGATGGCAGTTATGGCAAAAGCAGTTTTCTATCACAATGTTACTGCTGGGCACTTCAATCACAGGTGTAAATAAGAGCTCCCTGGCGACTGCTGTTTCACATCCAGCTGTGACAATCTCCGAGGGGCTATTTAACAGATGGACACCATCACAAAGCTGCTCATACCTGATGTCTTGCTGCTGAAAGCTGTCAAAAGAACCGTGTATGGCTTTATATTGAGTTTCTCCACCCCTTCAGAATCCTGTGATGAATATCATTATTTAGATAATCACAATCTAATTTGCATAGTGAGAGCAGTGCAAGGTAAAAAGCAGATTTAACACAAGCCAAATCTGTTCACTAACATCTTCCACGGGTGCTTTTAACTTCCTGGCCAAAATGTGTACATATGTTTGGTTCTTACATATTCCAGAATATCCAGGCTGTGATAAATAAAAATGGCATATGTTCCTAACGTCAGAGTTTGAAGACAGCTGGTGATTTTGAGCTAAATCACAGTAGGCCCAATTCTATTTTCAGTTTTCTTTGAAATCCAAAGGACTGACTGAGCTACAGCAGTGTATGAGGATCTCTAATTTTCTGATATTTAAATAAATAAATCTGACAAGGTAAGAGAGGGACTAAATCCAGACAAGGCAGACTACAGCATTCCCTTTGAACGTGGCTGTTCAGTAGCCCTGCTTCTGTGTTTCTGAGAAGAGGTGGTAAAACATTCTTCATGATCTGAGTCAGAAATGAGGTAAAGGGTAGTCATGAAATATAATTTTTCTGTCACTGAACAGGGGTGTGTTACAACTAATATGCATTTCTTGGATGTTTATTCATACCAAATTTTAGGTCTTACAACTTGTTAGATCTCAAACCTGCTGTCTGTAAAGAGAGAGGCTCTTCATTCTTCAATCTTCATTCATGGAGAGAGGGTCTTACCATGGAATTCATTTAAGTGTTTTTCAAATTGAGATAATTAATCTTCCTCTTTAGTCATGTTAGGAGAAGGCTACTTCCAGCAGTCAGGGTACATTTGTGTCATTCTGTTTACACAGTCAATATGTTCAAGGTATCTAGATGATGAACTTAAATATTTACCTTTATTCAGGATTATTATGGTGCACAAATCATTCACTAAATAATTTTAAATTAACAAATTTGCTTAGCTTAGGTATCAGTTCAATTAATTCATCTGTAAAAATAATTTAAAAGAATGAATTAAACTAATGTTTGCTACAATTAACTTGTCCAATTCTAGTACTAAATAGGGTCACTTCAACCAATTCTAGAATGATCCAGTAGATGACTTATTTTGATTTCTAAACTAATCATATAGAGTAGGAACTGCTAATTACATACTTCCATCAATACTTAATTACTATGTGCTTCTCACTTGCCAGTTCATCCTATGATAACCTTGGTATCTTCTACTGAGCAGCATGAAAAGTAAGGGGTGGTTTTTATAATTTCCTGTTAGGATAGTTTACTTTATGCTATTCTGTTCTATTTGGGCAAAGGACTTTCTCTAGTCTGGTCTTTTGACTTGGTTCTGTCTTTGTTCTCCCTTTGTCATGTTCCTCTTCATCAAACATCAGTTGTGTTTCCCCTTTTCAAAGCACTTCTACAATTGATTCTTAGGCCCTTGCAGCATAATTTGGGGGAAAAGTGTTCGATTTTCTGCAAATGTTACTCCGGACTTTGCATTTAGAACTGCACAATAAAGAGAAAACATCACTGTTGATGGCTGTTCCAACAACAGTTAACCTTCTGGAGATAAAATAAACTCCTTTCCAGTGTACCCCATAGGTGATGGTTTCCTTAACTTCTGTCCTGATTGCAGAGGGACTGGCTTTAGGCTTTTCTGTTCTTTAAAGAATAGAATTCCACTGGAAAGGAGCTGAGACAAGCAAAATCTTCCAATTCCCAAAAGCAGTGTCAAGACAAGGTATTTGCTGCATGGGAACTTCCTGCATGACAATAAACAACATTTTAGGTCTAAAAGTCACTGCTGTACCATTTTATAAATAGTGGCCTGAATCAGGCTGGTCGTTGTTTCAGTCTTCAATATGGTGGAAGTAAAGCTTCGAGTTTTGCCTTGGAGTATTTTGGACATAATCTTTGCCAAAGAATTCTGTGCAGTGTGATTTCTACCAAAAGGCTCCTTTTCCTCATTTAATTTAATAGAAATGTCTGCAATAATAAGTTGTAGGGGGCTTGGTTTATAAAGGGCAGTGCAATCACCCTGGTTTAGACCTATGAACAAAGATCAAATTATCTGATTGATTCTCCAAAAAACATAAGCTGATTAATGTAATTGCAAGTTTCATATCTATGGAAATACTTTTACTCAAAATAATTGTGCAATTAGATTGACAAAAACGGTGAACCTTTTCAAGGCTCCAAGTCTGTGTTAACAACTCTTTTCATGAGTCTGCAGTTCATCACATACTCCTGTTGTGATTAATTTGCACTTCTATTCATATCGTTTTTGTTCTACTTTTTTCACTTCTGCAGTTGACCCCTCCTCACACCCTAGTCCTGTTTAAAGGAGTCCTGCTTCACCCAAAAGTGTCTAAAAGTGAGATGTACAGGACAGAGTTCTTACAGAACTGTCGGCTGAATATATATATTTTTTTTTTTTTGTCCATAACAGATAGTGCCAAAAATAGAGAATTGAGAGACTAGGAAGCTGCTGAAGATGTTGCTTGAGACAGGCTGTAAGTCTTGATGGCTTTGCTGCTGGTTTTTGTCCATAGTGTAAAAGTCGACATAGTTTAAAGAGCAGTGAATGGTGATAAAGACACCACACACTGAATTCTCGCTTGTCACTTGATCTACTGAGATCTGTCCCCATAACTCAGCTTTCTGTTCATCTGTTCAGACATGCCCTTTGTTCTCACTTATTTAGACAGCCTAAAGCTGGAACTCTTTAACTGTGTGATTATCCAGCAAGTAGTGTGTTATTTTAGTTTGCTTTGGTTTTTTGGAGTTGATTTATTCTCTAGATCTTTGTGATGTGCTTTCATAAGCATGACTTGTTCCCATATTTCCATACATATATCTCAGTTATCCCACAGCAGAAAGTCTTGGGAACATTGAATTTTACAAGATTGCCTCGTTTTCGTGATAAAGTGTCTGTGCTAAGATTCAGTTTGGGCAGAGTTTGTGTGGGAGTCCCTAGACTTTCTTCTGCAGTGAGAAACTTGAAATGTCCAAAAAGGTGTGTAGGCTTCAAAGGAGAGATTTATCAGAGTACTGAACAGCACTTTTGGAAACAGCTTCGAGCAAGACATGGCACATCCTTTTTTTCATTCACCTTCCATTGTATCTCCTTTGAATGTCATCAGACTCACACTGCTAAATCTGTGGGTTTTTTGGTCAAAGCAATTCTTTGAGTCTCCTCCTAGGTCCCCAGGGAAATTCTAACCCTCTAACAACAGGCCACATGTCTTTTTTTTTTTTTTCCTTTCCATGGCACACTTCGAGCTTTTGAGCTCACTGAGCCTTTTTTCTAAGCCTTGAGAGCTCAAACCAGCACCAAGCTGACATTAAGCCAGTCCTGCACCCATCCCACAGCTTGGCTGGGAAGGAGATCATGATGTGCCAGTTTTTCCTAAACACAGCAGCAATTTGTAACTGAAGCACAAGAATGGCCTGCAGGATGCAGGCTCCTCAGTGCCATGTATGAAGACTGGGGCTGCTTCATACAAAAGTTCTGGTTCATTGTGTTGGGAAGAATTTTCATCAAATATCTGTGTATGAAAGAAAAACCCTATGAATTGCAAAGCAAGGTTATACATTAAGTGCAACTTATATTAAAATAGGAAATATAATTTTGAAATAATTCATATTCATTTGTGTCTTGATCCTGTTTGTGGGTGTTCCCAACACTTCTGTGCAGCACCACTGCCTGGGCAGACCTGTTTGTGATGCCAGTTGGCATCTCATATGTGATATAGCAGGTATTTCTGTTCGTAAAATAAGTGCAGCTATAATCAAATTATATTAATTTACCCCTTCTCAGCCCAGATTCCTCAGTTTTAGGAACAACACATTTACAAAAGAGCCAGGCATACATGCAGGAAAGTACGTCTTGGAAATCTTTGGCGAGCTGTAGCAATAGTTATTTCTGGAGTGCCACACTGTAAGATTCCTAGTTTATTCTAGGGGGTTTGGAGAATATGATCCAAAAAGAAGGGTATCTTAGAAGCTCATCTGTTATTTTGAAGAAGTAAAAACTTCTCCTTCCTGCCAAATTCTGCATTTTTATCAAGTTCTGCTTCCATTTCACTAAGCTGAGGGAGGTGAGCCAGTCTTATTTTAAAAATTAACTTCAAGACTGCATTCAGTAAAAGAAAGTGCTGTTTTATGGTGTTTCAGGTACTTCAGCTGGACAAATCAGCGCAGCAGGAGCAGAGAGTTTAGGGAAGGTCTGCAGATGGTGATAGTTAGCAGCCCATCAGCAGAGCAGGGGAGATGAGGAGATGCTGAGGGACAGTTCTGCAGCAGCCCGTGGGCAGCACCCCGCAGTCACGCTGGGCGTGGGAGCAGGTGCTGTGTCTGTGCAGAGCACTCCAACAGTCATATGGAGGTGACTGTCACATCAGCTCAAACCCACTAAACAAGCATTAGTCACTGCTGGTTTTTAGCACAGCTCACTCTTTTCTCAGTCCATGAGACAACAGGTGTTTGTTATTAGAGGAGAGTTATGCTTCTGGTGGAGGCCAGAGAAGAGAGAGTTCTAAGAATAATCATTTCTCACCATGAACATGTCAGCACTTCTCTAAATGGAGGAGCTCTGGCTCAGGTGCTCTTTGGCCTTTCCCATGGCTCTCTCAAAGTGAAGAAAGAGCACAGGCACTCCAGGGTGGAAGCTGAAATATCAGTGAACTGATCTAAAGGGTCCTAAAGGTTTGTTCAGTGTCATGAATAGGCAGAAGCCTTCGGCATTTGATTTGGCAGTTCAGTGGGGTTAGACACTTAATATTGAGATGGCAAAAATGTAGTCACCATTCAAAGATTTATATCAGCCAGAGAAAGGTTTTACCAAACAGAACAGGGAGACTTCCAAGAGAAACAATGGTGATGCTTAGTTTTTATGAAAGCAGGTCCTTTTATCACATGCACTATCATGTCTAAAATTTAGGATGAGAATAGGAAAGTCCTCAGAAAGTCTGATTTGTCATCTAATGCAGGATAGTGCCAGATAGGGTTGTTATATTGCTGGTTGCTTTTTTCCTTCCAAATGACAATAATTTCCCATTACATGCTGAAAATCTTAGGTAAGTAGACATATAAAGTAAAGGCTGGATTTCTTTTTTTAACACTAGCAGCTGGCTGCCATGCTTGACTTGTTTCTTTAAAAAAGTGATTTATTTGGAAGAGATTTTTCTGTGGCACGTTGTTTCCCCTCAGGCTATCTCTGAGTCCATAGCACTGGAGATGCTGGTTAATGAAGACAGATGACGTTCCCAGCCCCCAGGCTACTGTTTTCATTTTTCAATACCAGCCTTTGCATCAAGGAGCAAAGAGCAGCAGAGACATTCTCTGCCGACAGCAGGGTCTTTGTTTTGTTTCCCAAGGTTCTTCCTTAATGGGAATAGAAAAACTGTGGTTTTATAATTTTATGTTGTAGGAACTTTGAGGAGCAGTATTAGTTGTAAATGCAATGTGGAAAACAGCCATGTCCAGCCGAGCTAATGAATGTTACTGTGCCATTCCCTCCTCCCCTGGACCATTCCTATCATTATTTGATACAGAGTGATGGAGTACAGAGAGGAGTGGGTAAATGAGTTTTGCTTCTTTGACATGAGTGAAACTACACAAATGGATTTTGTTTTTCCTCCTGTGTGAATGTTGTTAAAGTATTTTGTTATTTTTTTGAGGGAGGCAGACAATATGTGTGTTTGCACAACGAACATCATGAGGCTTTGGGGCTTAAGTGAATGGCTGGAATTTGGCTTGTGGATTAATACACTTATGTGATTTTTCAGGATTTCAGTATTGGCCACTTAACTGGGTCATTTGGGTCTCTTACACAGAATGTACACCATTATTTAAGTACCTCAGCTCAGATGAAACTGTGGTAGAATTTATTCTAAAAGAGCAGGAAGAACAGTGGTTTTCTAAAAAATGACATAAACATGCTGAAGTCACTTGAGTTCTGCTGACTTTCTAATCTAACTGATCTAACCCAAGATATTTAAATTTAGATTTCTCTTTGAAAGGGGAAAGTACAAAGAATTTATTTTAATAGATATTCATATATATGACTTCGCTTTCATGAGCACATTATTGTTAATATTTTGTAACTTTGATATTAACATTGCAGCTTCTGCAATTTTTCTCATATTAGGCTATTTGCTAAAATATTCATGAAAAGCAAACAAAGTTGTCAGTTAATTAATTTAAAATATACATTTATATTCATTTATGTTCACTTGGCAAAGTTAAATTATATAATTGTTTTATACAATGCAGGGTTTAAAAGATTAAGACTGAAAGATGAAACTCTGTATTCAAAAATAGTTATGCTTTTATTATGATTTTGTAGCTTTCTATAAGCTTCTCATTTTCCGAGACTTTTGCTGTGTTCTAATTGCATATAATTAGTTTACTGCTATAAGTAGAACACTTCATGAAAAAAAAATCTTATGATGGTTAAAATTTCCCAGAAATAATCATATTTACTCCCTTGAATCTAAGCACTTCAAAGTTAAAAATTCAAAGATATAAGAATATTTGAAGAAGGACCATCTGAGAAATGTGGAGATCAGTCTACCTGTTTATACTTCCTTCCTAGTCCTGTGGAGATACAGGAAATTCAGGAACAACGTTACATATGTGCATGTAATCATCTTTGAAGCTTGAAATCTTCTCTAAGTCAATGATAATTTGTAGCTGACTTCAATAGAATCACAATTTGCTCCACTTTATGAACTTTCTAGTTGAAAAAAGGTCCATGAAATGGAGAGTAAGGGTAAGCCCAGTCAATTCTCTGTGGGGGGAGTAAGAGCACCAAACAGTGTTTTATACGAAAGAAGCTGAATTATTTAAATAATAATTTAAGTATTAAGAAAAAAAAAACAGCATGGTTTGGAGTCTTGGTTGCTTTGGTCTTTTTGTAGTGATGAACTATCTATGTTTGTTCAAAATTGCTAGAACTGAAAAGGCATTTTGCTGGTGATGTTTATAAGCTGCTGAATTCCATAGGATTGCCATGCTGAAAAGCTGGATCTCTTCTCAAGTACATAGTCTTTTAAGAGAATTGGTAGAGTGAAATAGGAAAAAGAATCTTCCTTCTGCTCCACATTTGTAATACCACAAGATAAAATCAGTTTAAAAAGAACTGTTTTGGTAAAGGGCACATCTGATTGGAGAATGGTAAAATTCAAGAGGTAGGCTGAGTAAGGTTTTCAAGTCAATGAAATTTCTCCTGCATTGGAATTTGCAGGGAACAGACTCAGTATCAGCAGAGAGGAAAAAGCAGTTTGAAAATGGTCCCTGATTGCTCAGCTTTTTCTGATGGGTTCTACTTCAGATTATTCTACTTTCCACAGTAAATTCATGAAACTGTGATCATCAGTTATTAATTTGGGGGCTTTTGGACAGGGAAAGATCACAAGAGGATAGCCTTGACTATGTCTCAGCCTTTTCCAAATCCACTGAATTAATTTTTCTATATTCTGATTTCTCCTCCTCAACAAAGAAAAGAAGTGCTGGAATAATTTGTAATGTTTCTTTGAGATCCAATAAGTAAGAAAAGACAGATACATTTAAGCCTGTATATATATATATGTGTGTGTAAATATACAAATATGTATGTGTATATACAGTGCTATCCTAATAAAAATATGGCCAAGCTAATAGAGGTATTCCAGTTCTTCATTTGTCTTCACTTTGTCTCCTGCGTAGGTATTTGATACTCAGACAAGTTTCATGCATTGGTTGAGGTTTCTTCCTTTCAGTCACTGACCTCCACCCACTCAGCCTCAGCCCTTTGTCTTGCACCTCTGAACCTGCCATGGTTTTGTGAACCTTTTGTGTAACTCAGTGTTCAGTGGGCATGATGGTGGCTCCCAGCCACAGGAGCCTTAGTGAACTGCAAACTGAAGCATTGCATTTATTTTGATTCCCTTAACAACGAGAACTTTATTCCATGACATGCAGCTAAGTAAAAGTGGAAGGCAAGCAATTCCTTCTCCAGAGAAAATGAAGTGGCTAGAACAAAAAGAGGTGAAAAAAGGGAAAAGACCAGAAAAATTATCTGAGAGCATCTCCCAAAGAAGAGTAGGGCTTTCGTCATGATAAGAGGGAAACTGAGGGTATTTGTTGATGATATTTTGAACTCCTCACCTTTTCACAAAAATACGGAGCCTCCAAGTGGAGGCTGCTGCTTTGTGTCCTCTTCCATCAAGTTGAGTTTCTCATTTTTCCTTAAGGGTCCTGCCCTTTTAAATCATCCAAAGGAGTGCAATTCCTTTTGTTGAACAAAAGTCTTACTGAGAATTCCTGTGTACATTAGCAAAAAAAAAAACTTTTCTAAAACCAGCAGCAGCAACAAAAAATTCTATGCATGCTTTCTGAATTTTTTTCTCTGAATAAAACTTGTATTTGGCAAAAGCTTTTCCAGCACCCTGATTTTAGTTTGGTGAGTGAACTAGGGGAAGCTCTGCCTCAGCTGCACTTTCTTTTGAAATCCATTAGCATTCTCAAAGTTTTACTTTTTTGACCTTGAGTTGACTTTGAGCAGAATGTTTTAGAAGTTGTTCATGTTTCAAATGAGGTAAAGTGTGCCAAAGCTCAGAGTTCAGCCCCTCTGAGGGCCTTCAGGTGAGCACAGGACTTTGGGAACAGCCTCCCACAGCTTCCTCTCATCCGCCACTGCAGTTCAGCCTTTTCCTCACTCCCAAAAAAAACCAGAAGCAATTAATCAAAGTTGACACTGAGATGCTTGATGAAGAGATCAATAATTTGTCTGGTTGCCCTAAGTGACAAGTTCAAAATAAAGAGGGGCATGGTGATGCTGTTTAGGCTCGAGCAGAATAGATGATGACAGGTTATTTATGGATTGGATTGAAACAGCTACTTTCCCTTGTCTGTCCCATTTTCCAATGGAGCAAAGGATAATTTTGTAAGTAGTTCTTATGCCATTAGTGCAATGCAACTTGTTCTGACTTTTATCTCAGGGGAAGCTGCACATTTTTGCAGGGAATCATAGAGTGTGACCCACAAGGATCATTGAAATCCAGCTCCTGGCTCTGCACAGGAAAGCCCAAAAATCCCATGAGACTGAGAGCATTGCCAAACACGGGAGCTGTATAAATTCATAAAGCTGTGTTTTCACTGCACTGGCACTGTTATACTGTTTGTTATTGTAGATGAAGCTCTGTTTTTAGTGGAACCATAAATGCAGGTGGGTAAATGAAAAGAAAGGGAAGTTCACCGATACGGAATCACCTGAATTCTTCAGGTGAATATTAGAAAAGAGCAATAAGCATTTAACTGCATTTATATAGCTAATAATGCAATGTATCAAATTTTAGAAGACTGGGTGACTGTCTCTGAGAAGTGGGGGCTCAAGGGTTAGGGTAGATTATGAACTCAAGAGGGTGACTTGGTAGCCAGAAAAAAATAAGGTAAAATATATTTTTCACATGCTTACCAGATTGTACTCGCTCTCTGTCTCTTTAGTTGTTTTGTTGGTAAGTATGGAGCATTGGAAACAAAACAAAATGTCTGGGTATAAACATTGGGGCGTTTTGAGTAGCTGCAGTTAACACTGAGGAGAGTATTGAAGCTTTAGGGCAAAGAACAGCAGACATCTGTAAAATAACAGCTGTTGAAATGAAATTTTGTGGTAGGGGAGCTGTAAGTCACCATAAGATTAATGTTTTTGTCTTGTGGGAAAGGAATGATAAATTTATAGAAAAATATTGCAACTGGATACATTCAAATATGACTAGAATATTCTAATTTAAGCTGAATAACTAACACTATGTAAGATTTCTCTGTCTGTGGAAGGGAAGGTAGCAGTGTGAAACCAAGTTGCAGAAACCAGAGGGAGGTTTGCCTTCCTGTCTGCTCCTGTGCTGTTAAAAAATTTCCCAGTCCAACATGGACATGAGGTGTCTGATAGCCAATTTTGTGTCATTTCCTGAAAAGACTCAGACTGGGAACCTGAGTACCTGTTCTTGAGAAACACCCACTTGTAGTGACCAAAACAAACAAGGGTGATTAAACTGAGAAAAGCATTAGAGACAGGTATAAAAATATCAGAGGAGCAGCAGGTATGTGTTGTGCTCATTTAGATATTTAGGCTTCAGTGAAAAAAGTGACAGTCAAGGGTATCTTGTGTCTTTGAACCATTTGTGGCTCATGTTCCCTGTCCCTTTGGGTGTGTTAGCAGGTTAATCATTGCACTTGGTTCGTTGTCAGCAATGTTGACTTTATTGAGAAAAACACCGTAAGGGAGGCAATCTGAAGCTAAAAAAATGGAGAATTTAAGAAAACATTTGGGGTAAATTCTGTGGTCTTCCTGAAAGTCAAAAGGCAGCAGGTGCCCTCTGAGCCGTGGGTCTCGTTGGGTTTTCCAGAAGGACAAACACAGAGCTGCAGATCCTCAAGTTCCAATGGTACTCGGAAAGGTATGACCTTCCCCACCTTCCTGCCGTGGCTACACCGAAACCTCTGATATTTTTAGAGTATAAGCACCCTCTAAATGAGAGTTCTAGGAGACGTTCTACTAGATGACCTCATTTGCATTATCAATCATTATTTATGCATTTGTTTTCAGAAATTGCGGCTAACAGCTTGATTACAAATACAAATGTTAATGCAGAAGAACAAAGTGAGTTTTAGGAGGTTATGAACTTGTGTTATTGACTGACTTTGGGTTTGCCTGCTCTGCACAGTCTCTCTGGTTCTCTGGCAAGAGCCCCATGAAGATGCTTTGGATGCTGATGCCATTTCTGTTTGCTTTAAATTCTGAATAAACCAGAGTTAGAGCATTGCTCAATAGATCAGGTGTGTCTCTGCTAATGATATTATGGAGCAGAAGGCTTTAAATTATGGCCTGTTTTAGTTCAGATGAAACCTAACTGAAAAATTACCAATTTTTGTTGGTTGGTTTGATGTTTGTCCTGTGGTTCTATGGTTTTTGTGCTCTGACCACAGATGTGCAGCTTAAACATGCTGAATATGGGTAGTTTACTTAAAACAAGGACTATCACTTGTCTGAGGCATTTTATGAAACTTCAGACTTTAAAATCACAGTAAGAAAACCATGGAAAAATCTCAGAATTTGTGTCTATGGCACTGATCCTTATGGTGGAGTAGTGAATGATCATGTTTAATGCTATTGGAGTGTTATATGTCTGAACAGCTATATAATCTGCATTAACAATCTTTCTGTGATTATGTAGATATAGCTAATTTATACTTACTGCTTTACAAAAACCTCACATAAACAATAGAATAGACATAAAAGACTCAATTTGTCATTTTGTGATCCTGAAAGTAGTTAGGCTCTCCAGTTTCAAATGCTTCTGAAATCTGAATACAAAATGCACTTCACGTGTAAATATTTATCGTGAAAGCTAGTAACATTTTTTTTCCATTCACTTTCTCACTCTATCTTTTTTTTTTAAATGTCCTTCAATTCTGGATAATAAACTAACATGCTGAAACTCAGGAATGCTGAGAAAATGTAGCATACAGTCTCTTGAGAACACAACTCATCTTACTTGGTGCTTGAACTTAGGTCTTAATTATAGAAAAATAAATTACTTATTTACTAATCCACGCAGTCTACCCTAATTTGTTGCCTTATCTCACGAAGAATAATTAAGTTCCATCTAAACATCTTATCGGTTAATCCTCCCTAGAAAATGAGCTCATTAAGTTAGTGTAGAAGGGTATTTTGTGTCAAAAATCTTTCTCCTGGTTAAGTAAACAGAGCTTTATTTATGTTGCAGAGTAGGAACGTTTTTAATTTCTTGGTGACATTTTAATTATGACTGCTGATGCTGCAATTAGGAGCACAATGAAATCAGCACAGTGAGACAAGGCCATTCCCAAACTCTGTCTAGTTGTCACATTCCAGAATACTTAGATTTTTTTCTTTCAGTCCACGTGAGAACACACGCAAAAAGGGAGAACACAGAGGTAATTTTTAAGCAAAGAGAGTGGTAATTAGGCCTTTGTTCTCGGTTCAAAATGGTGTGATCTTATCTGTAATTGTCACTTTATGGTGGCTTTTTTCCCAAAGAGTACCAATCTGGTTCTCTGGACTAATCACTGGTAGTTAAATTCAGTGCACAGAATTCCTAGAATACATCAATTTGAACACTACTGTGTGTTCTAGCGAGACCCTTTGGTGCAGGCAGGGAACTTGAGAAGGTGTGAAAATGCTTTTGATGATTTCCAGCTACACTGATCCTTAAACAGATCCTTTTTTGTGTCAAAGAGTTGGTGAGAGTTTTGAAAAATTAATTTTCAAGATTGAAAACTCATTAAGACCGCACTAATTTCTTTAGCCCGTGTGTGTACAGAACTTGGCCTCTGCTTATGATGAATAATGGTAAAGGGAGGAAAAATGAATAATCTAAGGCACTAATTACAACGCATTCAGGAAGAACAGGTGACCATTCCTGATAACTTCCCTTTGTTTGAATAAACAAAATATCACATTGTCAGAAGGCTGGCAGAGGGAGACATTCTTAATTTTAGCAGCATTCCTTTCCAGTACCAAGTTCCCTTTTTATAGTAGGTAAAATTATACTACATGTATGCTTCCTGCATATTTGCATATACTTGTTTTCTTTAGAGTGTGCTGTGTTTAACATTCTGAACTATTGCACAGATATTCATGCAGTGTGTTATTCTGTGGAGGTGAACTCATTTAGTTATTCCTTCCTGGATGACTTCATTCATCTATAAACTTGACTAGATGTCTCTGCTCTGGAAAAGCTGACTATTTATTTAAATGCCTGCCTTTGAACTTAATAAAGAAGGATATGCAACAACAAAGTCTCAGTGAACTAACAGTAGTCTGATTACTAATGAAATTCAATTTTCTATGACTTTTTTTCTTTAGTTTCTTTGAATATCTGCTATAAAGAATCCTGATTATGAACCAGTCTGACAGCTGTCAATCACAGGCTAATTGGAGTGTAACCGTGCAAAGAGCTTGGATTCTGTTATATTTTGAAGAAAATGCCTTAGAACTAATCTTGACTTCTTGTGTCTTAAATTCAAAATAAGGAAAGATGTGTTTCACTTTTTGGGGTTTTGTTCTTTTGGGGTTTTGTGGTGTTTTGGGTTGTTTTTGTTTGTTTTTTTTTTAAGACTATATCTGTTGTTTTCGGGAATCTCCCTGTTCTTTAGGATGAGTAAGATCTGCAGAAAGAAAAGTAGATAAAAGAATGCTCCCAAGTACAGATTTTTCTTTTATGAATAAGTATTAAGGATAGAAATAACTACTTTAAGGTATCCTGCTCTGTAACAATTCTGGAGTCATTGTGGGTTAATGGAAATCTCCAGGTCATTCACAATAATCCTTCTGTGATAGGAAGATGGTCTGGTAGAGCGATGCAACGAGTGACCTAAGATCACTTAAACCTATTTATAACAAGGGCTATAGCACTCTGATTATCATGGCGATTCAGGAGAGACTGGTTTGTATTTGAGTGGCAAGGTCTGCTGGGGGAGAGAGGTTAATTTTATAAAGAGGTTCTATGCAATCTCTCTCCAATCTTTGGATGATTGCTCCAGCAAAGCTGGAAAGTGAGCTCCAGTCTATTGTCTCACCATCTCACAGTGACTGAAAGGATGTGGAAATAATCAGTGGTTGGGATGTGGGGGGTGAGACAGGGTGAGAAAAAGAGTCTATGATAAAATTTTATGTCCCGAGTGGGATGGAGATAGAGAATAGTATAGAAGTGACTCTGGGCAAAGCTTGGGAGATCTGCTTCTTTTGCTGATATTGATCTGCTC
Organism: Grantiella picta; assembly: GCA_013397955.1. NCBI lineage: Eukaryota > Metazoa > Chordata > Aves > Passeriformes > Meliphagidae > Grantiella > Grantiella picta. The sequence goes on from VZRM01005233.1 coordinate 3,230,934, forward strand.
TTATCTGTGTGTCTGATTTCCTTATCAACCTCTCTTTCTCTTCCTTTGCTAATGGTCATTTCCTGGAGAGCTCTCATTTATATAAAGTGCCTTTTCCAAGGAACCTCAGTACTGTCTGGGGCTGTGGGCTGTCTGTTGTGCTGACTGCAACTCGTGGGAGGCCAAATAAGCATTTACAAATACCTCTTTGAACTGGAGTGAACTGGTCATCCATCACGATGGCACACAGAGGACTCCCAGCCTGGGCTGCTCCTGTGCTTCCCATCAGTGGTGGTGAATCAGCCCTAGAGGCTTACATTTGACATGTCAGGAGGATTTGGTGATGAAGCAGATTAATTTTCTTACTTCAGACTGGAAATTGGGCTTTTCTGACGAATAATAATTTTGCCTTTACAGAAGATATCCCAGTAGGGCAATTAATTTGAATTTGCTGTGGAATATTAATTGGTCCAGTCAACTTGCGTGATTACTGCTTCTTAAGGAAACAGGTAGCATGCCATTTTATGTTTAGTTGTCCAAACTACTACACAGATTCCTTTTTCTTATTACATATTTTTATCTCCCCTTTTCTATCAGAGACCATTTTTAATTTTTCATTTATGATATTTTAAAAATTAATTCTGATCTGTATTAAGTCATATGATGTCCATTAGTGGTGTTTCTCGGGCACTGTGGAGTAGCTTCTTCTCATTCTTTGCCTCAGTTTTCTCATCCAGGCTTGAACAGGATTTCTATATTTAACATCCTATTGCTGTAGATGAAAAAAAAAGTAGATAACACCGATTCTTTTTATTTATTTTCCTCTTTGGTCTCTTTGGAGCTTTGATTCTAATTTTCATTTTCCTACTTCATGACTGCAGTGTATTGGGTTGAAATTCGTAAATTTCCAGCAGTAGCTCCCAAATGCCTACCCTGGTCAGTTTGCAGCAGACCTAATGTCAGTAATTTTACTGCTTGCTTTTCTGTTTTATTTTCCCAGTTTGGGCTTGTAGGTTTTTATTTTATTGCTAGGTAAAAGGATCCTGCACTCATCTGCTATTTCTATCAGCTAAGCCCAGGAAGTAAAATGATACTATAATCCACTTCAAATCACATTATAACAATCCTTATTAATTGAGGCTTTGTCTTTAATCACCTCGTAAAATTATGAAGATAGAGTTTTGCCTAAAAACTGCCACCCAAGCTATCAGTAGGGCCACTGGATCTCCCTGGAATCCTCTATTCCTGTACAGTAGGACATGTTACTTCATTAAAAACCTGCTGCTGTATCCCAGCCTGATTCCAGCACACACTTTTTTTCCACGCATGACTCAGCACCATACTCAACCTGCAAACTGGATCAAATTTTTCAAATCTCTGCTCAATGCTGAGGTGCAAGAAGCTCACAGGTGAAACCCTCCTAATTGTCAACTCTGAATGTATGTATAGAGCTGGATGTTTCAAACTGATATTACTACCTAGGGCTGCAATTTCTCATTGGATTTTTTGGTCAGATAGGAAATTATCATGGCAGTAACATTGATTAAGGTATGGAAATGTTTTTCTTGTTCTTTTTCTTTTAGATGTCTTTTCTCCAAATTAATCAGGAATTAAATCCCATTTTATTTGTATTTATACTGGCTCAATTACTACACTAGCAAAATTTTGTGATGTAGCTGGAGAGGGTCCAAAGTCAAATCTCTATTTAGGTCTTGCTTTCTTAACATGAATCAAAAATGTAGAAATACAAATACAACTAAAGTAAAGTACTGAGATGTACATAAATATACTCAAATCTCTTTTTTGGTGGATGGGATCTTTTTCTCTCTTATTTTTCTGCTGCAGCTTCTTTGAATCGTCCTTTTATTGCACATAGGCCTTTTTTACTTCTTAATACTTTCCAGCTGAATCTCTGAAATCCATTATCTGTGCTGCTGTTTTCTTCCTGTCTTTTGTACAGAATACCCTTTTTATACTATTCACTATAAAACACCAGACAGACTGCAGATAGGAAAATGTTTTATATGGCAGAATATACCTAAAATTCATAATATACTTTATCAACTCATGAAAGTTGAGCAGGATTTTATTAGTCTGCTATCTATTTCTTGTGAATCATTTGATAACACAATAATAGTATTGCTACATTATCAACTTTGCATTTTAGTCATCATATACAGACCCACATTTTTTTCCATGGCAACTGATACCCTCTATTAACTTAGAAATAAAATACCAACATGATCTCATCAAAATCTTCTTTAGAGCAAAAAGATGTTGCTCAAAATAAAGTATGTGTGTATCTTTTAAAGAAAAAAACCTTATGGAGCACAGGCACTAAAATTTTATGTTTCAGTATTTACCAGGGTATTTTTTACACTGATAGCTCAGTCTTGCACGTTTTATGGTTCAATTGTACTCAGTTTAGACTAGAGCAATTGTACATGGGTCTTCCTAATCCGGGTTTCTCAAACTCTGCATTACTGATTCATAAAGATTGGACTCCACGAGGGTTGATGCTGTACCTGCTGAGAACCTGCTTGTTAAATATCATCCAATCCAAGTAAATTCGAGTAGTTGTTCATCATTCATTAGGGTCAAAGTCCTGTCTCAGTTTTTTGGGTCCAAGTGTAATTTATCATATGGAGGAAAATTATATTAAAAAACCCAAAAAAAACAAAAGAGGGGTTGCACTAACGCAGAAGATTCAGTTTGGTGATGCAGCATCTTACTGAGAGCAACAAAATACCTTTGTTCTAACAGCTAATTTTTCATCACATACAAAGGCTGTGTTAGTTCAGGCTAAGAGTCTCAGAATGGGTTGGAATGCAGCAACTACTTGGTTATTCCTTTCTATGTCTTACTGTCTCCTTTGACTAGATTGGAGATGACTAAATGGGGGTTTTTTTTGGTATTTAGGCCATATACAGTTGTTACAAGTCACAGCTCTGGGGCACTGCTGTCCCAGGACTGCTGCTCTCTAATTCTGACATAGGTTGCCTGCAGCCACAAACTCTTTCCACAAGCTTGTTGTGTTTCTTAATCCCACAGTCCCTTGTGGCATGAAGCAATCTGTCATCTCACTTTTTTCCTGAGTTTCGTCCTCATATCTTGCCCTAACAAGTCTTGGCAAAAGCAAGAGTGAAACAAAAGCACTCAGCTGAAGGTCTAGAAAAATTGAGGGAATCTGCAAGGAAATTCTAGGTCAGTGTTCTGTTAATATCACTGAGAACAGAATTTCCATGATTGCTTATTTTAACAAGATCTGTTGAGAGGGAAATTCAAGACATTTCAGCCTACATGGGCCAAGACTCCAGACTGGTTTAGGGACTCACATTTCAGTGGTTAACTGCAGTTTAGAGATATCTGACCATCATCTGCTCAGTCGTCACATTTGGTCACCTTAATTTTCCTAGTTCGAGTGACAACTCTGCTTAGGTAAACACAGCATGAAAAACACCTCTGTAAGAAATCTCATGACTGTAAAGCAAATTATACCCATACAATAAGAATTTGTGGAGAAGGGAGGAGAAAAAGGTGGCAAATGAGTGTAGCAAAGGATAATTAAGAGCTCTGTCTCTGTGCACAAGCTGAAATATCCACTTAGAATAAGACTTGTAGATTATGTGCATCAATGCCACTCACACAATTGAGTGGCTCACAATTTATCTCCAGGAGAAATTGGAACCAGGTTTTGGGGATTACTGACATGGGCATCCCTCATGGGGTACTCGCTTTGGCTCTTGTACAACTGTAGTTATATTGTGCATAAGGCTTTAAGTGAAAAGGGAAGCTTGAAGTGAGTGTCAAACCCCAGATTTTCCATTGGTTTCTACAAAGTTTAGGAAGAACTGTGGTGCTGTTCACCTTTCTTAGGAAATGATGGAGTAAGATATTCTGTGCATGAATCCTGTGATGTTAGCAGATGTCTAGACAATAAAGTTTAAGTGCAAATTAAGTCTGAAGCTATGGCACATGGAAGAATCACTTGAAGTTGGGGAGAAAATTCATATATGTGTGTATAAATATAAAAAATATTAACAGCATTTTAATAATTTGATTAGAGGTTTAGAACTGTTTCATTAGGGTTGAGAGTTCCTCCTTATTATGCCACAATTTAAGATCTAAATATGCATATTTAAGATATAGTTATTTTTCCTCAATGACTTTGTGCCCTTGGCAGAGTCCCAGAGCTGATGCAAATTTCTCTAAGGGTCAGCAGGTTTTGCACTCTTTCTGTTATGTTAGCCATTGAAATATTTTTAATGTATTTTATAGAGATAAATACTCTATCATTTCCCCCTCAAGCAAACAGTAATTAGGAGCAGTGGAGAAAAAAACAAACCTGATTTTTTCTGACTTGCCCTAAGACTGTGTTTGATATTTACTGAACAGCAGTCTCACAGTGTCCTCCTTAAGAGATTCAAGAGCCATAAGGCAACTGGTTGTATTTAGTAATCTTCTGCATCAGTAGTTTTATCTTTGGGGCTCCAGAATTGATTTTCCTCATCTTGGCATATTTTTACAGCTCTGCCCCTTGACCTCTGTTGCTCTGCCCTGGCCAACAGTGCCATGAGTGAAAGAAGACATGTAAGTTACACTGGTGATTTCTGGAACATCAGAAGTGACAACTGTAGAGAGGAATTGATGGGTAGTGTGGGTTAGGACAGTTCGTTTGAAATATATTAGAGCTGGGAATCAGTCATCACAGAGAGACCATTCAAACTTACGAAACTTACTTCTTTATGTAGAAATTCACTGCAAGAAAGGAAATGTGTCTACCCTGCAACCAAAAAACCCGAAGGTGTTTTCAAGCATTTTAGGCTCCTGCTAAGATTTCCATAAATTGTGTGAGAACCATCTATCTCAAAAACCTGAATGTCTTTGGTTTTTCACTAGAAACATGATGGGGTGAAAAAGGCTTCCACAAAAAGTATTTTTGCTTTATTTAGAATTCTCTTTTAAAACTGACTTAGCCACAACATTCTTGTATGCTATTGCCTAGGACAGGCTAGATTTTTTGGACATTTTTAGATTTAGATTTTTAGAACATTCTAGTGCTGAGACTTCTAATGTACATGAACATTACCATGGTGAGATTTCCAGCTTTCCCTCCCTTTTTCTAATTACCTGCCTCTTAGCTCTTTGTAAAGTGTTCACTGCTGAGGAGTCCCAGTTGCACACCAAAGATCCTCGCTGCTCTTAGAGCTAATAGCAGTAATACCTAGCTGATACCTGACATTTTTCCTCAGCAGAATAATAAAGGTCATTGAAGAAGCGTGGGAGAGCAAAATGAGTAGATCCTTGCATGATTCTTTCAAACCTAGTGAACTGCAAACAATTCTTCTTAAATGTCATTTGTTTAATGAGGGAAACATGAGCATTTGTTAGCAGCTTAGCATTATTATCACTATTTTACATTATTAAAAAAGCGACTTACCCATGTTCGTGCAGAAAAAGGCTCAGTAGTTTACATCCTTGGAGAGTTAAACCATAGCTAAGCCTTTGGGTTATGCCATGTAAGATGCGGTGGTGTGACCATGGTAAATACATTTCTCTTGACTGTGCAGAAGTTGACTGAAAGCCATGTTCAGATGAACAGTTCTCTAAAGCTCAGGCATCCTGAGTTCCCAGTCATTGCAGCCATCAGGTCGTGGTCTGCCTGGTTTTTGCCTGCAGGAGTCTGAGTTTCCTGGACAGAAAACTGTTGACTTACATCCAATATTATTGGTTTCTCAGCCTTTCTGAAACACATTGATTTAACTGCAGAAATCATCCAATTAACACAGGGCACATTTAAATAAGAATTTTTCAGGGATAGGTGTTTCCTGTGAGAACCATTTGCTCCCCTTTGGAGTAAAGAGAGAACTTTGAACCTTATTGTTCAGTGGTGCCACTATGTTCCTTCTGAGGGGAGAGCACAGAGAGCCCCACACCGAGGCTGGGCGTTTTCCCCAGGTATCTGTGGCAGGCACAATCCTGCTCTGTGCCAGGTCACTCCTGCAGGGACGCTTTGCTTCAGGGCAGCCAGGGGAGCACTGCCCAGGTGCCTTGGATGTGTGGCCCTGGCTCCTGGTGAGACCCAGCAGCCCTGGATCAGCAGCTGTGGCATCATCTTCTCCCTTCACGCAGATGCACGTTTGCTGCTTGCCAGCCTCTCTCAGCCTGTGTTAAGCTGCTTCAGCTCTGACTTTACACCTTCCTTACCTACAATTATTCCCTCTGGTGTTGTACAGGTAACGTTCCTTGGTGTTATTTTTCTCTGTGTGCACTGATGAGAACACAATGTCTATTCTAAGTATGCAAAGTACACTCTGTATAATAGGTCAAGTACCGGAGCTGAGATCTCGGCAAGTTCTTCTCTGTTCCTATACAGAAACTAAGAGTAGTAGAAACAAGTTATATTTTCCATCTGAGGTTTCCATGTGAATCACTGCAGTTCTGTTTGCTCTCTGTTGGTTTCTGTTCAAGATTCTTCGCTGCACTGACCTTGATGAAAGCTTGTTTTCCTTTTCTCTTGCACGCCATCCAGCCACAGTTATGGTGTGAAAAGAAATCGATGATTACTTGTTTTTGCACTGACTGTGCTTTCAGATATCATCAGTCATTTTATCTTTTAAATATACATTCCCAGCTATTAAATGCTAGATATAATAAAACAAAATAATAGCTAATAATCTGTGCAGCTTGCTTGCAACACAGAGATATAATAGCTTGTCTGACATTTTTTAGAGCCAATATTTACCTTTATCACTGGTAAGTGCCTCCTGAGACTCATTATTCATGTAATTCCCATTAAGAGGCAGTAGTAAAACAGCCTGTTGTCTTACAACTCTTGTTGTTAAGTACATTATGTTTGGTAATAAATACGTCAGCTTGTGTTACACCAGAGAATTATTATTATTTCTTATCTCTAGACATTTATAAACAAATGAATCATGTTTATTTATAAACTTCTTTCTATTTATTTCTTGCAGTAGTCAGATAAAGCTGCTTTTATTTAGGACCATGGTTATATTTCTTGAAGCTTACTTATGTTTCTTGAACCTAAGGCTGTAACAAAATTAATATTCTTGTTTTTTATATCTTTTACTTTTCAATTAACTAAGGATGCTATTTAGGAAAAATGAAAGTTTTATTGAAAGATAAATTCTGTCAGTTTAGAATAATGTGGTAAAAATACCTCACAGAACTGAGTCAGTTGAGCTCCTACTGCCACTACTAAGGCCTGGAATAGGAACATAACAAGTAACTTGTGTCTTTAATTTGTCTGATCGATGGCTCCATGCAGATCTATGAAAACCCTCAATATAAATTTCAAGCTCTGTTATATAATTAAGAAAATGTTTTGCAATGATGTGAATATATTCTGGAGTTCTTTGTCTCTTTCAAAGCCTTGAAACCCATGGTTCTGTGGCTTGCCACCTAGGTATTTATGGCATTGTTCATGTAGCTGCAAGAGGAACATTTTTAGCCTATGCTCTGGTAGAGCTCAGAGTCAGAAAATTTCGTTAGCAGAACTTGATGTACAATCTAATGATATTTTTCTTGTTATAATTGCTTTTTAGCATCACCAGGATGCTTTTAAAAGTGGTTCTGTACGTGGATAGAAATAGTGAGGTTTCCAAAAGCATCAGGAATCTGTTTAATTCTTCTCATATCCACTTGAAAGCATTTTTGTTGTTTTGTTAACTCATTTGCTAGGAGCACACCAGTGCTGTCAGGGGATTGAATGATGGATGGTTAGTCATCAACTAAAGCTATGATAAGCATCTGAAAGTGAGCTTTCTGCTTTACCAGTTCTTTGTATTGTCCATAATGACCTTTCTCTTCTGTCTCAGTAGCCTTAAAATTAATCTTCTCTATAATGTTTGGGAGTTGCAAGACAAAAATGTCAGTTCAAAAACTTTTATTGGATGTAGAATTTTTGGCCCTGCAACCTTTGTTGGGAAAAAAAGCCTAGGTTAGGATCAGAGATGAACATAAGCTACAATTTTCAAGAACTCAGTGACCAGATCAGAGCTTCAATGCGTTCTTAGAAAGCTGCTAGTGAAGTCATGGCTGCAGTCTCTGGAACTGGAAAAATATTCACATTTTCTGCAGATCTGGTCATCTTGTGAGCGATGAGACGACATGGATGGAAAAGAAGTACTTGCAGGTGTGAATATCATGTCTTTGCAGCCATTAAAGATGCTATCAGTGCATTCATTACTCTCACAGCCCACACTGTGTCCTTTCAAACTGTTAAAGGGAATATGTTGCTTTAGTTACATTCATTCATGTCTTCTTTGCCTTCCACAGAGAAGATGAGAGAGGTTGGTCAGGAATAAGCTGGTAAAGTCCCTAATAGCCCTAAGGCTCATTTTATCTTAACTAAATGAGCTCAGTTCCGACGAGTCAGGGGCTGGTGAGGCAAGGCAGGGATTTGCACATCAATGGAAACCAAACCCTGTCAAGGTCACAATGTTTTCACATTAATCTGTGTATTATTTTGTCATGTGCACAAGGCTTAGCTGAACATTGTGTAGCTACAGGAATACTGTACATGGCCATATTAAAGCTAATGTTTGTTCTAAGATTCCTATTTCCTGAGAAAGGCACCACTACATTGGAGAATGGTGACCCTCAGCTCTTCACGCCTGCCACAGCTCCTCAGGCAGAAGAAAAATAGACACAGAAGTTGAGTTTGGCGTTTTATAAAAAACCAAAATTAAAGCAAAACCCAGTCTGAATTGCCTCCTGAATTATTAAAATTAACTATTTCATCAAGAAGAACAGATGAACTCTTATTTGATAATATTTAATTGAAAAATGATAGTTTTCTTTCTTAAATTTATATGCCTACTACAGGTCCTAATAATTGGCAGTTGTTTTTACAGTGAGCTCCATTGCCTTTTGCTGATTCAAAGGGTGTATTCATTTGAAAGATTCTTGGCTGAAATCCATTTTACTGCTTTTATAAAGTATTTAATAAAAAGACAATTTAAGAAAAAGATCTTTCTATTGTAGCTTTACTAAGTTTTATATTTGGTTTAGATAACAATAAAAAATTTTCTTCCCTTTAATTCTTTTTCTGGAATTTTTCATATCCTTGCAGTAAATTTGTTGCATTAATAAATATCACTACAGGGGAGAGCCATCCTAGACACTTAAAACCACTTCTCAGAAGTGTGGTTCTGCTGTTACAGGGAGTGAGAGAATAGGATCTCCAAGCATGTAAGGTCTTTAGGTAACTCGATTTAATCCTGTGGCAGCTGAATTATTTTTTCCTATGAGGCTCTGCAGTGATCTGATGCTAAGCAGATGATCCATGTGAAATCCAAGTGTGTAACTAAGTGCTGGGCAGCCAGCAGCAAATCACTGCTGAACAGATTCAGCATCTTGGGGCTGGTTCAGATCCTTGGCTTGTACCACTTGAGGCTGATCAAACACTGCATCCATGAGGACACTTGAAAAGAAATTCATTGTATCTGTTTGCATTCAATTGTCCTTGGCTGCAGAAAGAGTTCAGCAAACACATCTTTGCTCCCTTGACAGCACATTCAGAAAAGCTCTGCCCTTTGTTGGTCTCTCTGCAGGTTTTTGAGGGGAAATATCTCCAGTCTTTGGGTGAGATGCCTGTAACAGCTGTGCTGCAAATGCAAAATCCACTCACAGCATCTTCAGATGCCTTAAAGCAGTTTAATCAAATAAATTTATCAGCAGCTGTGAAGTCCTGCCTGTTTGGATGGCCCTGTGGCCAGAGAGAAGGAGCCTATAGAAACTTGTCCTTTCAAGGCTTTTACCTCTCGTTGTATTTGACATAGTCTGTAATCAGATGGAACATGACAGCAACAGCTTGACAAGCTGATAATACACTTCACTTGCAAAATTCATCTGCTAGGACTGTAAACACATTTTTATTTAAGCTATGTCATGTTTATGCATGGATTTTTTTATTCCAGTGGATCTGCTATAGAAAGTCTGAGCAGATCTAGCATTTTTATATTTAAAAGCATGACTGATATTTTTACAGCCCCTAAGAAAAGGTTTGACTTTGCCCTGTCACACTAATTTACTTGGACAGTCACTCAGATACAAAGCACAGACTGAAAGAAGTTATATTATTACTTGCTCCCTGAAGCATGTGTGCCCCATTTTCCAGACATTAGGGTGTTTCATAAGCTGTTGTTATTGACCATATTGATGAAAAATAGGAGATAGAAAGATCAGGTTTTTCAGGTCTTAGAATTCAAGAGAAAGAACTTCATTAGAGAAGTCACTGGCGGTGTAAAAACAGGTTCTTGATAACCAAGAGTCCTGCAGTAGCTTCAAGGGATGATTCAAGGAAAACTGAAGGAGCTTCTGCTGCAGTGTGATCAGAACAAACCCAGCTCCTGCACCAGGGTGTCATGCTGGACTGACTGGTGCTGTGAATGTGTCATCTGATGAGGCTGCTCTTCCACACTCTGAAACTCAGTAGTGCTATAGACGTTTTTTTCTTTTTCCTCTGAGTCAAATCTTGTTGCCTCTAGACATTTTGACTTGTTTTTACTTGAGTAACATTCTGCCTAAAAATGTCTGAGCAGTGACAAAGATGTGAGAATCCCCATGTATGCTCTGCATCTGGCATGTGAACATGGCAGTGGGTGTTAAACACTTTCCTTACCATCCTCTTCCAGAAAAGCCCGTGTGGGTTTTCATAGGGATTCATCTCTGTGGAGTGAGTTGGAGGAGGCAAAGAACAGGGATTCAGACTGCATTATCCTCATTCAAAATAGAGGAAAGCAAAATAAATTAATGCAATCTGAGTCCTTCCAGTTTTTCCTGCCATTTTGAAGAATCCCTCTAAAGGATTCCTGCTTAAGAACACTATGAATATTGTTATACACAAGTATTTGTTATGTTAGCCTTTAGGAGCCTCTAGAGCTGTATGTCTGCAGTTACTTGTCTCTCCCTACATAAGAGCACAAGCCTTGCTTTCCAGGATCTTTTCCAAGAAAATTTGAGGGCTGAATGCCCTGGAATGACTTTCCCTCTCTCTTTTTTTCTATTTTGGAAAGAAAGAGGTGTAAAAATTAAAATTTTCAAGCTATACATGTGCTTGTTTGGCAGTTGTCCCTAAAACTATTTTAATATGTGGAATATTATTTTATACAAACTGAGGTTCTTGTCTAACAGTCTTTCTTAGATCTGTTTTTCTATAAAAAGTCAAACCTCTAGCTTGAATAGTCATATTTTTCCTTTCAATCTCTGGTTTATCTGCCATTTTGTCTGGGAGACAATGCATTTTATTTTGTTCCTACCTTTTACTATAGTCACTGTTGAGGTACAAAACCTTAAAAATTATTCATCTGATGCAACTAATTGCCTTACTGGATATACAATGTACAGACTAAACTACCTTTTTTAATGTCAAATCAGATTTGGGAAACATTCCTGTTGCATTTGTCCCTGGAAAACACTGGACAGAAAATCACATCTATTAAAACTGCATTCATTACCAAATCCACGGAAAGTAAGTTTTTGAATGAATAGCAGTTAATCAAGCAATGTGTCATAAAAGGCAGCAACTAAAGAAAACCAAAGTAAAACATTCACTTTCATTATTGAACATTTTTAGCTTTATTATTATAATAGAATTACAGTCTGACATAAAATAAAGAGCTTTTGCTAAACTCTGTAAAGCAATACATGCTTCTGCCATAAACAACCTCTATTAGATTTAGGTTTTATTGCCACATCACTGCACTGAGGTGCAATAAACATTCAATGTCATCTTTTTAAAATTATCTCAGGAGTAAACAGAAACTGTCCTCTATAAGAGTGTATCATTATTTTCAAGGAAGACTTACTATTATTACATGGTTTAGCAAAGCACTGTAAAAAAGCTACATAGAGAATACCTTGTCTTTGATAAACTGTGCAGTCAAGTTTATACAGTATAATACTATTGGCATAGACTAACTAAGAGGTGATATAATGCAATCATTGCATAGCAAAAAGCAGACTAGTTAAGTAATATTCACATCTAATGTGCAAAATGCAGACCAAAAGGTAGCTATGAATTGCTAGAAAGATAAAATGCCCTAAATGAACACACTAGTTTAACGCCAAAAATAACAAGATAAACAAGTACACAGAAGTTAAAGAGCCATAGTTTATTTTTTTCTATACATATATCTACACATGATACCAGAGATGAAACATCCCCTTTAAAATAAGCTCCAATCAGATAACTTATCAAGTTTAGACAGGACTAAATGTTAGACAATGAAGCATTATTAAAAAAAAAACAAACCCTAAATTAAACATTAACTATTTCCTTTTGTAGATAATGTCAACTTTTTGATTTATTAAGAGTTTAGAAAACACTGCCTATTAAACTTGACTCTCAGTAGCTGTTTCTCTGGAGGCTCATGTAGCATTCTTTTAAAATCCATTCAATACCATATATTACATTTTTTTAATTGATGCTTGCAAATATCCACCATTCTTCCCATCTCTTTGAAAATCTTTTTCTGAAATTTTATTTCTAAGAATCAGCAGTAATGATACTGACTAGATTTTTTTTTTTTTGAGGGAGCACAATACCTGCAAAATGGACATCTTGTATTTAAAGCCCTTACATATTGTTCCTACAAATATATTGCTACAGTAAAAATGAAATGTAGTAAGTTTACTCAATAAAATCTATTTTCCTGTACATTCTTTTATGTATGACTTCTTTGTAATTAATGCTACATATATTACATCGCTTATTTTAACAGTTATGTTTCAGCAAATATAGCAGTAATATACACATGAGCTTCTCTCTTAACAAATATTTCACCATTTTTACCTACCAAATATAATCCCATACTTTAGTGTTTATGCATGACCTGAGCAGACCAGTCATTAATCTAATAGTTTACATTGGATGACATTGTCAAATTGCAAGCTACTGTACACTCAACCACTTTACAAATGGAATAAATTCCAAGCACTTTCTGCTTATTTAGTTTTGTAAGCTTTCCAGTACCACTGATTTATTTTTTGTCCTTTAATTCAGGCTCTAAATATGTTTTATTGAGCATTTAACAACATATTAAGAGCTAAGAGGTGAATCCTACACAATGTTTTAAGAACACAACTTTAAAAAAGTAAAAAATGTACAATCTCATGCTGCATATTTACAGATATTATTTAAATACTATATTTTATCTTTCTGCTATTCATAAATCTCAGTCTAAAGCTTCTTTTAATGTATCATTTTATAAAAGAATACATTCAACATATCTAGAGCTTGCAAAAATTTTGTTTGTTTTAACTCTCTAAAACATAGTGATGAATAAAATCTACCTTTAAAGCATCCAGGAATTGTTTGGGTTACACAGGTGATAGAAGAAAACTTGGGATCTGCACTTGGTTGTGCAACTGGTTTTAAATCTAGTCTAGTGACAACTTAATGCTTGGAACAAGCCTGCAGTAAGAGAGCAGATTAAAGCATTTGTTACCTTTAGATCTTATGTGCTATACAGTGACAAACTGTACCTAGAGTGAGTAGATTGCCTTTCTCATTAAAGACCATTTAATATTATAAGTCAGGTAGTTTGGAACATAGAAGAGAAAAGGGATTAGGAAAATAACATATCTTACGGGATTCAGCAAATGGAAAGCTTTACATCCTTGAAAATATTATAAACAGTGGCTGAATAAATGACACAGTCTATGATGTGCATCAGGAATGTCATAAAGAATATTTCCCCCCTCCCTACAATTCTCTGAATAAAAATATCTTTTTCATGTACATATATAATATCTCTTGGGGACATTCAGTACTAAACTTGCTACAAATGGTTTCTTTTTTTTTCTTTTCCACCCTCCCATCACTCTACAACTCTTTTCCATTTCCAGAGTCATTTTTCAAAGTATATAGTTTATAATGTTCTTTCCCTCACACACAGGTTTTTGAATATACAGATATATTTTACCTTTTGCTAACTAAAGAAACCTTTATTTTCTTTAAGACAGAGGCAATGAAGCAAATGGGAATTACTGTATGTGAAAAAGGGAAGCAATTCCCAGAGCAAAAGACAAAACAGAACTCTACGAATAAATGAGGTTATTGATGTGGAGTTTGAACTTTCAGCTGGGGCTCCCTGTTTAAATAGGTAGCCCAATAGACTAAGTTAAAGATTCCAAAAAGCAAGGGGAAGGCTATTCTTGATAGTCGATCAATTTTACTGACGCTGTTAAAAGTTTTCTTGGGTTCTGCAGGTTTTGTTTCTGGCTTCACTTCTTTGGGCTCAATCGTTGCACTTTTAGCAATGGTTGCCAGCCCAGGGTCCCTTGCAATATTAGGGGTGTAGCTCGTGGCTGCAGCTGTGTATGTGTTGTTCTTCTTTATGAGGGGATCCTTCACTTTCTTTGGCTGGAGAAAGAGGAAAATGTTTTATTCTCAGTACCTTCCTGACAGATGCAAAATTATGAAAAAGCACCATAACATTTTGCAATTATTTTAATTCATACCACGAAGCGTAATAAGCTGGAAGAGGGAAGTTAGTTCTGGATCTATAACTCACATAAAATATTTATGTGACAACAAAGACAAAACCATCCATTTATACTACTTGTGTTAGGTAAACCAAATTAGATGATAGATAAACTATAATGAGAGCTGACAGCTAGGCTCACTGACAAAATTAACTTTTATGATAATCAGCAGTGACAAACCACTCATAGTTTGATATTCCCTTAATCAACTGTTTCTCTTGGCCAGAATAAAAACTTAAGGACACTGAATTTGTAATGTAACTTTCCAACATTAAAACAAATACTCTGACACGATTAGTTCTAACACAATTCATACATGAAAATTCACACTAAATTACGTAATCATGCACTAAAGGAGTGGTTTATTCAGTAAGATGCAGAGCTGCTGGTATTGTACTCACTAACAGCTTACACCAAAGGCATGTGCATTATGGATTAGTTTGAATGCTGCAGTAGGATCCTAATGGCTGATATGGCATTCCATGTACAAGGACTTAAATGTCTGTATGAGTTTTGCATCCACCTACTTATGTTGCTAAAGCAAGAATATACTGAATATCTTTTAGTGCATAAGGACTTATTGAGCTTCTTTAAACTTATTTTATCCCTAGGTCCTTATGTTTTTTAGTATTCTGCTTCTGGCATGCAGTTGTAGGAAAAAATTTCAATTTTGACATCTGGGCATACCAGTTAGAATTCAACTGTCCCAGTTTCTGGCAGACCAAACCCTTTCTCCAGCCACTGCCCAAGGATAAACACAGAAAAGAGATGTAGTGGGTCATTAGGAAAGCATAAAGATTCCTCCAATTATGAGAAAAACTCCCCAACAACCAAGTAAGTAGCAAAAAATTCCAAAAGCTTAGAAAATCTTCAGGTAGTATTTGCTACCAAAAAAAGGGCAAATATTATCCATTTTATCCTCTTTGAATTGTGGGGGGGAAGATATGATTGAAGAGAAAATATCAGCAGAATGTGGTTTATTATGTAATTTCAAATGACAGCAAATACAATTCTCTCTTTTCAAGAAGCAGCTGTCCCAGGGGGACAATATTTATGTGGTCACAGAACTTTTAATGACAGATCAATAGGTTAATTACTACTGCGACCCCNTTCAGGAGGTGAACATTACAGGCTCCTGTGGGACACAAGGGAATAGGAAAGGAAGCTGCAAAAGCCTGAGGGCAAGAGGGGAGAGGCTGTGGAGGAAATTCTTGGAGCCCCATGTGGGGAGGAAATGAAGACTCCAATGTTAAATTTATACTGCTTAGTAAGGAAAGGGATTCACCTAATGACTCTGATGTACATGTTCTTTAATTCATGGCAATAAAAGTCTTAGCTTCGGGCCAAGAAAAACCTTCAGATTTTCTTAGAATATTTCTACTGAATAGGAGGAACAAATAGGTTGAAAAAATATTCGAAGAAAAAAGGCTTGACAGTTTTTTTTTGTTTTTTCCCCCTGTCCATTTTTTCCCTCCCAGGTGGGGAGGCTGCTAAAATTGTTGCTGGGTGTGAAGCCAATCCTGTTTGCTTCTCATTCAGGTACTCTGGTGAGCAGCAATAAATCCAGCAGACAAAGAGCTGCTTCACCGAAGTCTCAGAGGGAACCCTTTCCATAGACTTAAATGTCACTAGAAATTTGATCCACAGTAAGCCCTGACACCAGCCTGGGTCTTAATATTTCATGTCAAATTCAACTCCATGAAACAGCAGTATGACAGCTAATTAGCGCTCTAAATTTGATTAAGCTGTGATGCTCTGATCATCGTGAGCTTGCCTTGCTTCTCCTCACTGCAAAAAACTCACAGCACCAGGTACCAGCAAATGGCACATAGAGCCCCTTACCTGCTGAGGAGCACAAAGCTATAAATCTTCCAATGTTTTAAACAGAGTTTATTGGTGTGGGCTTTTTTTCAGAATGTAATTTTCTTTGTAACAAATGAAACAGCTCATTATAGTAACTACATTACAAGGGAGGATAAACTAGCAAGGCAATATTTAAACGTACAGTTCTATCAATGCAGTTCATTTTTATAACCAATGTCATGAAAACAAGAAAACAAAGGATCAAAAAAATTATTTTCAGTGAAAATATCATCAATAACTGAAAATTCAACATTTAGCAGCAGTTGTGCAGCTCATTACTGAAAGTTTGTTATTTCACTCATTTGTTCTATGATACCTTTAGTGTTAGTTGTCATTGTATAAATGCCCTAACCTAATTTGGTTTTTTTTCACTGATTTATGCAACTAAAATACATAAATAATATATATGCCCATAATCCTGAATTACAAATGTATCTTTGCATACCAGTGAGTTACATCTGCTCCTCCAAGTATTTATTCTCCTGGATCTCTAGTCTGTGAATGTTCATGATAACCAATTTGGCAACCAAATGAACTTGCTCACAGAAGCAGCTGACATGGTAACTCACAGGAAACATGAAACTTCTTTCATTCTCTAAATATCCTCAACAATTTCTTGATGCACCTGTGGTTTACAGACCAGGTGTGATTCCAGCCCAAAAGGAATCAGTGGGAGTTTTCTCTGATGCATTCAGGGAGGGATAGATCAGGATTGTGCACTCCCAGCACAGCTCTCAATGACTCTCCCTAAACAAACACATTTCTCCTATAGCTAACAAAGGAAGAAAGAGCTCCTGTGGTGATTTATCTGGTCATGATGACAGAGCAGCCCTTCTGGACTTCATGTTGGGGGGCACTATGCCTTGGGAACTGTCAAATACTGCAGCCACAAGATTTTTTTCCTGCATTTATACTGAGGCATCCACACTTTCTCTTGTTCAAACAGAAAAAAAATTAATTACCTTCTCTTAAAATACTATGCATCCATCTTTTTTTCTGCTCAGTTGCAGAAGTCAAAATCTCAGTAGACTATTTCATTATTAACAGCATTAAGTATCACCCAGTACGTCAGAAGCAGCATTTAGATATTCAACATCTGAGGAATTATGGCACAGAAATGCTGTGTGCGGACACAAGAGGAAACTCTCGAAGCAATAACTGTTCTAAGGAATAAGAATTTTTACTGTGCAGTGCCCATGCATGGCAGAGTGACCTTTTGGGACGGAGATGAGGCAGCGTTACCTTTTCTGGCACGACGCTCTTGCCATCCCAGGCATAGCCCCTCTTGGTGAAGTAGTTCACGGTGGCGAACTCGATGAGTGCCGAGAAGACGAAGGCGTAGCAGACAGCGATGAACCAGTCCATGGCCGTGGCGTAGGCCACCTTGGGCAGCGAGTTCCTGGCGCTGATGCTCAGCGTGGTCATGGTCAGCACGGTTGTCACTCCTGCAAAGCAGAGTTTGTGTCCTCAGGCCAGGGGCTGTGCTTTGTGCTTCATTTCCCAGCTGCTGCTGGAGGTGGGAAAGCCTTTTTCTACACGCCTGGTTCTCACCATCTTCCCCACCTGGGCTCAGTTGCTAATTGAGGATATCAGATTTCAAGTTGTGAATTTTCAAAACATTTTTATGCTTTTATTCTTTGATGTTGTTATAGTAGAGTAATATTTTTAAAGTTGGAATGGGAATATGATTTGTGAACTACTTTACCCTTCCTGGTATTTGAAGAAGCATTGTCGGTGTTCTTTATTCATGCCCTGCAAATTATACTACTGATGTAACAATTTATTATCTTTAGCTCTTTCTTGCAGCAGTTCCAAGATACTTAGAAAACTAAAGATCTTGTTTCAGGTTATTTGGGATATCATACTTCAAAGGTAGACTCAAAAGCACTAGGACTTATGTGTTATTTCAATTTTTTGAATTGATGGTTTAACAGATTTCTGTCCCTTTATTCACTGATGCCCTGAAAATAGCGAAGATTTTATGTAAGAACAAGGACAATGTAATTTGCATTTCTGACATCAGAACTTCTCCCTGCTGAACTTTCCTGTTTCCTGGCCCCAGAGAGCAAGCAGGACTGCACTGAATTCACTCTGCTTGTACTGCTTGGAAAAATGAATCTCCAGGTGCACACCAGGCATTTACATCAAATCACGTGTCTACAAGTTACCTTGACAACTGCACTGTCATGCCTTGGATGTGTCTGGCGAGTTCATCTTCGCTGCACTGAGTGTTAGTGGAAACGAGCAGTGGTCTAAAATAGGCCAATTAATGAACGACATATTTATGTGGTAGAGTGAAGGGCTTGAATTATTAGTTCTAATGAGGAAGCAATTTCACTTCCCTGAGTCACGTTTACTTTGACTTATTACTAGTGATCTTATGTTTCTTTTACACACTAGCAATAGAAGGATTTATTATTTTTATTATCTGTGGGACTAAATGGGCTAAAAGATGGAAGTTGTGCTTCTGTGTGTGTGTGTGTATTTACATTCATGCAAAATGTTCTGAATCTTTGTTTTGCTGCCATTTTGGAATGAAAAAGCTATCTTGATACATAATGATGGAGTAAACACGAGAGTATTTACTAAATAACTGTCTTCTGAAAGGAAAGCTGAGAAATGTGTGGGTTCTTGAGCCTGTGAAGATAGCAGTTTGAAAGTTATGCAGTATTATATATTATTCATTGAGACTGGGAAATTCTGTTTTCCATCCAGCGACAGTGAAGTACAGCATTTCAAACTGATGATCAGACATTTCTTTTTAAATGGTATGTGCAAAAAGAGGTAAAATAGTTACAATTTCAATAGCTTTGACTGTAAAAGGCCATGAAAAGTCCCTATTAGAGTAGTTCTCAGCGAAGCTGATGTTAAAAATTCAGAATTTTATTTAAATTCAGAATTTAATTTTAGTGGCTAATCTAAACAATATTATGTAAATCAATTTTGTGATCCTGTAGTCTAAACCACTGTTCTGAAAATGTACATCTGTATATCAACAAGAAGCCTCTGCTTGCTTCATGAGGTCTAAGGCTATGCAAGTGATTGATTTCCAGAGAAACTGGGAAACTAAAGCACAGCTGTGAAGGGTGCAAGGAAAGATCCATAAAAATAGCTGTTGTTCAACAAGAGTTTCGGAGGCTGCATTTCTCAGTAGTGGCTCTGTGGCTTTGCCATGTCCAGCACAAATGGGTTAATTCTCTTCAGCAAAGCGAGTGGCAAAGCCAGCCTGGCTGGGGCTGCTGCCACCTCCTCCTGCCCAAGGTGTTCAGCAATCCCATCTGAACATCCCCAAAGAGCAGGTCACATAGCAGAAACCTCAGGTTCTAGTTTTCCTAAATGAAGATTTGTTGCATTCTTTTTTGTTTTGGGTTTTTTAAAAATATGTACTTGACTTGGATAAATATCTCCAATGAACATGCAAGTTGTTTGTTTCTTATTTTAAGATAAGCATTTGCAAGCAGTGGCTTAACTCTAGGGACTAGCTGTATCAACTGAGAGTTTTGCCTTCTCACTTGAGCACATCTATTCACTGCTGAAAGCACAATAAACTGTTGCTGATACAACAGTAGCCTGTAAAAGGGATTCAGGAAAAAAATTTAACAATTTTCAGAGGGCATAAAGATGACAAATGAACGACATCCACTGATTAAAGCCTTTTTGATAATCCCATGATTAATGTTATTGCTATTGTCAGAAATGCTTTTTTCATGTTCTGTTTGGGAAAATTCAAATGCTAATAGGTGGCTTGAGGTATTTTCAGGTCCCTTTTTACAACTGGTTTAAAATCAGTTTAAAAGCTTCGGACCTACATCTTCACAATGACATTTGTTAGCTCTTGTGCGCTGCACCATGCCCAGGCTCCAATATCATGTTACACATAACTACTTTTACCAGGACATTTCTGAAACCCAATTGCCTCGTGACTGCAGGAGGTTTACAGGACGTGCTTACCAAACACAGTTCTTGCTGGAACAGATTCTCTGTTCAGCCAGAAGGACACCTGTGACAGGATCACTGTCATGATGCACGGCAGATATGTCTGGATGACAAAGTAACCAATCTTCCTCTTCAAATGAAAATGTGTAGTCATAACAACATATTCTCCTAAACCAAGAAGAAAGGACATTAAAGCTTTTATAAATATACAAATCAGAGGTCTTCATGGGAAGTGTTTTTTTTGTTATATTGCACCCTATTATAAATAAAAGTCCTCAGATCAGAGTGAGTCAGCTCTGAAAACAACATTCTAATATACTAATGTCATTCCATAAACCTTTCTTGCCAGAGCAGAGTAAATAATGCTCATTTTCAGATCGTTATTTATATATCTTGAAATGGATTTTGAAAAACAGTATATTCTCCAAAGATTGAAAAACCTCGCTTTCATATTTTTCTTTCTTTTTTTTTTTTTTTCTTGAGCAGACTGATTCTTCTTATTATGCAATAAACATCTTAGAATGAAACAAGTAGACACATAACTGAGTGGAAACTTCTGTCTAGATTAGAGATGACATATGAAATTACTGTAGTTCTATTTTAAAATGTAGGCAGCTGGAAGGAGAAAGCTGCTCTTGTACAGGAAAAGCTTAAACTTGATTGAAAAACTGTGTCTAGACATTGACTGCTTTTGCACTGAGTATGTCAAATGCCCATTTCTTCAATGCAGAGTCCAGAAGAACATTCATTTGAACAATCTTGCTCAACATCTAACCCCAAGGAAAGCTTATTTATAGGATGTGACAATACTCCTGATATGTTTCAATATAAAAGACAGCAGCAAAGTGGGAGAAGAGAATAAATTTTAAATTGAGAGGTAAAGCAAAGGATATGCAAGGAAATTGTTTTACTTCAGAAACAGGAGTGGCAGTAGTATAGTGGGCATTATTACTTGAATTTTGCTCACCTTTCTTTACCTTTCAATGAAACAACCTCCTCCTCCTCTGTACCAGATTATGATCTTATGAAGGGTGCCAGTCTTGGCTGGGAAAGCCAATAATTTAATTTTATCTACTTGAAATATGACGTGGGAAGCTATTTTAATGCAATCAGATATAGAATGTGCACAACGGTATGTCAGAATTAATTCAGTGATTGTAGATTGCAAGCTAAGAATACAGTGAACACACCACTGTACTCTGAAGCTTTATTTAGCTGCTTAAATTATCAAAGTATTTTTAAGCTCTGGAAAATGAGAACAAGATCCAAAGCATAAAGGCAATTAAAAAGACAGGGATTACTCTCGTCTGTTAAGCATTGCAGCAGGTCTGAGCTGGGAGCCAGCGAGAGGTGATGCTGGGAGGAGGGAACTGGGCAAAGCAGAAGTCTGGAATGATGCTCTGCTCTTCAGTTACAAGGCAAAACCATCTTCTTAAGGCTCCACACAACCAATGGACTGCAGGCACTCATTAAAAGAGAGTAGATCTTTGATAAGATTGATTGAAATGACAGCAGGACATGAAAGCACTCCAGTTATTTACTGCACCTTTAGCTTTCCTTAGTTTGTGGCTTTCTTTAATTGAAAAGCTTCGCCACATTCGTGACAGCTGCTGATCACTCTCGTAACTTTCCAATTCCTCTGTAATTCTGTTTTGAAAGCACTGCAATACAGCCATGAAATTCCCTACAGTCTAAAATTTCAAATAGCTCTTGAGCAAAATATTGCCTATATTCACAGTGTCTGATTGCTAGGCTTTCACAAGCTGTAGCTTACGCATCTTATTTTCCCTTATCTCTTATCTTTTCTTATCCAAGGAAGTCAGAAAGAAAGGTATTTCTTCTTAGCTTCATTGTAATTCCTAAAGTCTTCTACAAATAACTGTCTTCTGCAGATAAATCTGGTTTTCATCTTATTTATTCCATGAAGTTTAAATTAGTTTATATGTATTACACAATATGAGGCATTTAAAAGTCATCACACAAGTTCTGCATCTATATTAATTTTTGAGTGACTGTCCATGTTGGAATATTTCCAGAGGTCTGGAATATTTTGTACCTGTGGTCAGTTCTTCTGTAGCTGCAGTTTTTAACCAGCCCTTAATTCTACAGTATATTGCAATAATTGAGTCAAATGTGCAGGTGGTAGAAACTAAATGGTGCCCTTAGGAGAAAGCAGTTGATAATTCAGTAAAGTTAAATTAAAGCTATTTCTCAGTGTTCTGTAAACTATTTGTAAAAAGCCAGACTTATTGGGTGAGCACCTAAAGTTAATGTGCATCACATCAGAGTAAGGTTTGAAGTGGAGACTGAGTTTGAGCTATAATAATGCTTTTTCTTACAATTCTTTTTCTATTACTGTAGGTTGAGGAGTAAGGCTTTCCTTGCAATTAATTTGAAACAAAGTATTTATAATTTGTTTACTTATGCCATGTAACTCAGTAAAATAACTCTTAAGAACAACGTAATCTCAGCAGATTTTCAGAAGATCAGAAAAAAATAGCCCAATATGAGTATAAATCCTGATGATTCTCAGGGTAAAGCAATGTTTTCAAGGTGGCAAAATAATTCTGTGTAAATAGAAACATGCACGAGCCTTTTAAGCATTTAAGGTACTTACAAAAAGGGATCATTTTAAACTCTTTCTGAGTCAATATGCATCAGTAGCTGGAGACTGACTGAAATTTTGCATACAAATAAAAAATGGATAACTCTGCTTAAGCAAAACAGCAACCGCAATAATTATTATTTCATTTACTGAATACTATTTTAAAGCCTGTGCTACCTGCACATTCCATTGCCAGAATAGATGAATAAACTATACCATTAAAAAAGTTTTAGTGTTTCAAGCTTCTCTTGTCATTAGAAAATCAGTATTGGTAGTTATCTTGTTCAGTGTCCATAAATAAGGATTGCAGGTGGCATACTAGCCAAGGAAGAAATTAAAGGAAAAAAACAAAAAAGGCACTCTATGAATCCACCAAATGATTTATTCCTTTTGAAAATGTTTAGAATAACCAAGCTGCACCCAAATCATTGGGAAAATAAGTATCTAGAATTCCACATAACTATAAATGTAATTTTAAAGTTGCCCAAGATGTAGATTGCTCTAATGATCCACAGAGTCAGCTGCAAAAGAGCTTCATTTTCTGGCCTAGAAAAGGTGTTGAGAACTCTTAAGTGAAAATTGACTTCAATTCTTTTTGTCTTTTTCTAAGATGAGTCATTATCCACGACTCTGAAAGCAGGAAGAAATTTCATAATTTTCATTCCGTCACATCTTAAACCAGAGATGATCAGAGGACAAAGATGTGCTGGAAGATTCTGTTGAGATTACCTGCCCACCTACCTTGAGAGGGGAAAAAAGGGATTTTTAACCACTTCTGATCCTCACCTTTAATATGGGGAAAGCAAAGCATTTTTCTCTCCAAAGCAAATAATGAGGATTTTTTTTTCTTTGAGACATTGAATTTGCAAGCAATAAGTATGTTTCTTCCACAACTGTAAATTATTATCAGGTAATAACTAAAGAGGATTGTAAGTTTGATACTAAAAAGATTCTGTAATGGGATTGTTATTAATTTTTAGGGTTTTTTTAACTACTGCATTTAGTTCTTTGTTTGTATTTAGTCTCTTTGTTTTTCAGCATCTTGACAATATCTTCATCTCAGCATATTTTATATATTAGCTCTACTACAGACAGGAATGGTAAAAAGAGTTTCTTCAGGTAGAAAAAGGAGGCAGCATGGGCCAAACAAATATTTTTTGAAATAGCATGAGCAAAACAAATATTTTTTGTCTGCTTCTTCATGGAAATGCATGAAGAAATCTTACTTTTATGTTTCACTTCTGTTTGAAAATTTCTCATCTGCCTGTCTTAACCCTTTACAGCATGCTCCTCCCATTGCTGTCTAATTACCCTGAGCCACACCTGGCATCTGTCTTCGGTTTAGTGATGTTCCCAGGCTCATGAGTGTTTTCTGGATCTCCTGCTGCCCTTACAGCAGGGCAGCAAGCAGGGCGCCAAGGCAGCCCCACAGGGTGGTGAGATCTGTCTGGGAGAGCCCAGAGCTGAGATCGCTGCAGTTCCCCTCAAATCCACCTGACTTTTCAGCAAAGGGCATTTGGGTGAATTACTGGCTGCAGAAAAGCCAATGGCAACCTTTCCGTCAGTGGGAAGGTCAAGAGTTGTCCCCTTTCCTTTTTCCCTGCCTGTAGCACTTCTGTGCTCAGCACTGGGAGCAGTTGTGGTGCATAAGCTGTTCTTATGCATCAACACAATTATCATAATCCCTGTTATTGCCATCCCACTTACTTTTGTGATTATATCAACTGAATAGGAGCTTCCAAGTGGTAACCTAGAAACTTGTCTGGGAGGAATTTTTTTGGCTTAATACAGAATATGAATATGTTTTAGGAAGCTAAATGAAAAATTCAGACGCAAATTGCGGTTCACCTTAAAGTGACTCACTTTCCCTTAAATGTTCATTGACTTTAACAACAACACATTAGGAGATTTGGTTTGTGCAGTTCTAAGTGTACTTCTCTGTAAGTCACCATTTTGGGTGTATCCAAAGCAACCCACACTTCTCTTACAGCAGTGTTGCTTTCAGCCCACTGACCAGTCAATCTGGTCAGCAGAGCACTTGTTCATGCCCAAAGCTCAGCTCCTTACTGCATTGAGATCTTTCAAATTATTAGAAAATAGATTTAAAAAATTACATCTTGAAACAAACACTGCAAAGTTTAAAAAATAAGGGGGCTTAGCCTTAGGTATATATATACACCTATATGATACATATAGGTATATATATGCCTGTATGATAGGTATATCTTACACATGTATATCATCTATCACATTTATATCGCATACAGGTATATCATACCATAAATGTCAGCTGTATTTCTGTATCTCATTGCATTTTTGGAGTTAAAGCTGGTGCCAGCATTAAACTAAATCCTATTTAGATGTTTCAGATTGTTTTGAATTTGATGACATAGTTTTTTCACTTTCCAAATACCTCCTTGAGAAACTATACACTTGCTTTTAGCAACTTCACTGCCTCCAGAAATATGACCTTTGAGGATTCATACTGTTATACTGTTTCTATAAGCCTATATAGTAAGCAGATAATATGATAAGAACATAAGGAGTGCTCCTTTATAATGTAAATTATTGGTTTTTCTGGCTGGATCTGACACTGTAGGAAGCTTTTTAATTGTTCAAATATTTTCACCACCAGCTGAAGTAGGGAAATAATCCCAGGATGTGTTACCTTTTCAGAGTCATGTTTTCCTAATCTGAAGCTCATATATTGCAATTTACATCTTTATATTTTTTTATGCCTCATGTCTTACATCTAAATATTTTATAATCCCGCTCTGAATTACGTCTCAACAGTTAATTAACACCCTTCCAAAAATACTTCCACAGACCTGTGCTGGACTGCACAATTCCAGAGTCCACAGTTTGTCCCAGCAGATCGTACTGGTTCAGTCGAGAGCCATCTTCAGCCACAACCACGGACCTGGCTGGTTCCCTTGTCCACTCATACACAACCTCTGCTCTGGTATAAGCATCTAATTTAAAAGAAATACATTGCATTTCAGCTTTGCACTTTCTGTTGCCTTATGGCTTTGTCACAACAATTTTTTGAGCAGTAGTTTGAATATTTAATTCTCTTTCGTTATCTGTGGAAACCCACAACTAGCTTACTGGAATTTATCTGTAGGAAATAGAACTGATTTTTACAAAAAAGCTAAATATCTGCTGTAGGGCTGGATTAAGGTTGGTCCTCAATGGCATGAAAATATTTCTCTCTTACATAATTCCTGCCTATGCAGACAAGTGAGAGTGAGAAGTGGAATTTCATGAGCATGCAAGAATTCCAACCGTTTTTCTAACTTTTAGCTATTGTCAAGGAAGACGAGCCTCAGACTTTCCAATTTTTCATAGTGTGATGTTGTCTGGGCCATTCTAAGGTGACTTCAGTGATCTTCTCATCCTCAGCTTGGCCACAGCTCCCCGTTTGGTTATGTCCCAGTCACTCTGTCCTTGCTGTGAAACAGGCCTGGCACACATTTCTGAGGCTGCCTGGGACAAAGTGAGTTTAAATCACAATTATTCTATGTTTTTTTTCCTTGGTTATTTCTGAGTGATCCTAACACTCAAGACTTGAGTCTGGAACAAGGCAAAAGGAAAGCACTGTGGGCTCTCCAAACCCAAGCACTCTGGTGTGTTCCACAGATAATTCAGCAGCATCTACATCTGCCATTCAGGGGATTTGTGCTGTTATTTATGTTATTTCAGGAATCAAGCTACACAGAAATATTTTTAATCCTAGTTCCACAGTAGAGTTCTCCTGTCATTTTGTGCAGTCTGGAATCTGGCAGCTCTCACTCAGAGCAGTTGGGTGGGAGTTAATTGACTACACAGAGGCATCTCATGTCATTCTTTACATCCAAAGAGTGGCCAAAGGCAAGAACTGGATATGTGAATGTGTGGCCAGAACCAACATCAAACTTGCACCCAACCACAGGCAGCTAAAGGCAGATGGACATCTTAGGGTATCCAAAATGACGGTGGAATTCTACCTACAAGATGAGATTTTCCCTTTTTTCAGACTGACAGGCAGGAAGGGAAAGGGAAGGATCTGAGTCACTCGACCTCATTTGTGAGTTAGCTATTTTATCTTTTCAGTGTAAGAGATAACAGCTAGTAATTGAAGAGGTGGTTAGACAGAGTGTGCTGGTAAATTAATTGCATGGCATTTGATTCTGCATTATTGAAGCTGAAGGGTGCTTTTAGCCTCGGGCTTCTTATTCCCTAAGCACTACCATATATCTCGGAATTTGTTGTTGGAACCAATGGCAAAAGCCAATCTGCATCATGATAATTCTGACTTTAAAAATAATGGCCACAGTGAACACAGAAACTGACTTTCTAATCTAGTCATATAAAGACAGTAATAATAATAATTTTCATGCATTTGTTCTGGAGTATGAGAACAGCTTGGAAGAGAGAGGAGAGCTTTTCTGAGCTGCTGAGGATTACTGCATTGGGTTAGAGGGCAGGGAGTGCAGTGGCAGTGCTGGAAATGAGCTGCCAGGCTGGTGCTGGTTCAGCTGCCCTCCCAGCTCACATGGCACACGCAGCAATGCAGACATTGCTCTCGTCACTGCTGGTTCCAGAGTGGCCTCGGTTTTAAACTGACAATCAGATGTTTGGGGTAAGAGCTGAGGAGAGCATCTGCCTGTCTGATTTCGTTTTGCCAACATAGGGCATTTTGTAGTTCCCGAATTTCTTCAGCATTTGTCACATTGAATTTATACTGGAATCACCTCTAGCCTAGGCTGCTCTTTGGCAAATCTCTTTAGCCTTGGAGCTGGGTCAAACGTTTATCGGGCTCTACAGTATGGGCAGAGTCCACAGGAGATGTGCAACTCCTGCACTGTGAGGCTTTTAGGAATCCAACTCCAACAAGTGATGAGTAACAGTGGAGGACGTAAAAAACCTCTTAACCAATTTACTCTAAAACAAATGGAGCTAGGCAAACACTACCTTGGGGAGCTACTGAGTGCAATATTGTAGTCTGCACTTTAAGCATGGATTTCGTGACAATTAAATGCGTTTTTCAGTAAATTTTCCAGTCCATTAAGATGATTATAATTAATTACTTTAGTTTGACGAAAATGTCCCAAATGTATTTAAACACGATTCTCACTTAAAAAGTGGCAATTAATTATAAGATCTGCTCTTTTTCTATGTATAACAGTGAGTCCCACTTTCATAACTTGCTTGGGCCCAGCCATTTGTCCTGTGGGAGATATTTCTATTTATATCAATAACTAAATATTGAGAGAAATATTCTATAACTTGATAATTACGGCACATGATCTGGTGAGAAGGAGGGGAGAGGTGCAGCTCTAAGGGCTGTTTTCAGCAGTGAATTCTTCATGCAGTGTTTGCAGTAAAACCATGTTACAGAAAGAACTCCTCCCATGAGGATCACAGATGAGGAGCTCGCCTGAATTCAGCGGGTGAATGCAAAGCTTCCCTGAAAACTCCTTGGTTTTGTTTAATGATCCTGCCAAGCATTTGGAGTTACTTGTTTTTCGAGGCCTAATTTAGGGCAGCTGCCATAGAACATTAGTGTTCAAAATAAAATAAAAACAAACAAACAAAAAAACCTGTAAATCATGACAGTCCACAGATGTACTCTGAGCTTAGACTGTCAGTTATTGCCTTTGAGTGGTGTGTAAGAAATTGCTTTTCTATCAGAAATATCAGGGATTTTTTTTTTGCTCAATTAAGAAAATTACGTACATTGTGTTTGTTTTTCTTTAAGGATGAAATCAGTTTAGATACAAGAGCTGCAGATACACTTGCATCTTATTCTGCTGTCTTGTTCTTGCCTTCTGTTGTGGCTCTGGACTTGTATGGAAATCCACATTATCTATCCCTTTTATTTAATAATTTCTGCAAATCTTAGTTGTTTAACGGAGGCAAAATCCTCAGTAATCTGGAAAGCCGTGCACTTTGTGAACGAAGAGTATGTTAATCTGGGACAGAGTGAGCCAGAAAGAACTCAGTGTAGGAGAAGAATGGGAAATCCTGTCCATAGTAGGGAAGGTCTGGTGTTTGGGCTGTGGTTCAGTGAAGCACAGATGTGGTGATCAGTGTCTTGTTGAGTCTATAAAATTCAGTCCAGTAAATCAGATTTGCTGGGAAACTGTTCCTGGTTTAAGGTGTCGTGAGCAGGTTTGTTGCAGGATTTCCCATCTCCCTCCCTCCCAGCTCCAAGCTGCAGCCCGCAGGGACACTTTAATGAGCACATCGGCAGAAATTCGGTCATGCAGCCTCTCCTGATGTCGCTGGGATCTCGGGAAGCACTCATCTCTGTTATCAATCCAGAACCCACTGCACTATCTGCCCAAACTGGAGTACAACTTCCCCCACCCCCTCCTGTTCCATGGCAGGTTTGGAAAGATTTATTGGAAGAGCGCTAAGAAAACTTAACATTCCAGGAGTAAACTATTCTTGTCAGTTATACTCCAAGGTTGTATGAGCCTTTTGTTCTCTGAGCCTTATCTGGGAGATGAGCAGCTCTTCAAAGACAAAATATCAGTTCTGTTTCATGGCAAAGACAGAGCTATTCAGCCCAAAGTAAGTGATCACCCTGTCGGGTACCATGTGAAGAATGCATTGTGTTTTCTGTTTGTTGACTTCTAAAATTGATCAAGCCCTAAGTATCCATTATCAGTGAAACGACCCATTTCTGTTAGGAAAAAAGTAGCCATTGAGGAAACAATTTGTACACTATTACATCTTCCATACGTTTTAACTTCCTTGTTCGTGTTAAATGAAGTAGAATAAATTCGATCTTCACTTTTCCTTTGTATTTAATTTCTAAAAATATTATGTGTGGTTAAGTGTCAGGTTGGTTGCTATTCAAATTGAAGTTTAGGGGGAAATTCTCAACTTACTAAAAGCTTTGTCAGTTATTACGCTGACTTCAATTACACGACTTTCTGTTCAGTATCTTCTCTGATCTAGGGCTGCATATGCTGCAAGTGTAGGACTCTATTTGGAGATTTGTTAGCATTTTCACTTCCAAAAATGTTCTATGAGTGCAATATGAGTATCCCAGGGAAGATGTTCAACTAAACATACCAAGACTATGGTAGCAGAACTGATTTTGCCTAAACCAATTCCGTTATCCATGGTGTGTATTACTTTTTTCTAACATTGAATTTGGGTTTTAACAAAACAAAGCAATTGTAGAATTAACAACATTTCTATGTGACAAACCGCTTACCTAGATATTTAGAGCACTGTCATTTTTGTCTTTTGTGAACGTTCAGGCATCACACCGTAGGATACTTAAGACACATAAAAGAGGTCCACTGTATTAAATATAAATATATATACCTCAAAGAATATAAACAACCCTGAAAATAATGTGAAAAATACATAAGACTAAAACCTTGAGGTTTTCTCAGTTGCAAAATACTCTTTTAAAGTGTCCTAGAAAGGGAGAAACCTCAATTTAAAATAAACTTACAGCTTCCAAATTTCAAGGGGCAAGCATGCGCATCCATAGGAAAGTCTTCTAAATGCATTGGACATTCTGCTCTCACAGTCAATCTATAATGGATTAATGAGCAAAAGGACACATTTATTCTTGTTTCATAGAAATAGCAAATAGACTTCTACTAAGACACATAGAATAAATATAGCACAGTATCTGTTATGTGATTAATTGGCTATTCCAACGGGACCTGAATTGTCTGCTGGGGTGTGACTGCTCTGCCCCTCTGCCCTTCCTCCCAGTACATCACAGGCATGCTCAGGCTTCTAACTTGGCTGAGGATTCAAATCTATTAGCAGCTGCAATTGCTTCCTCGCTGCCATCATTAAATTGGCCCACTCTGGATGCTCAGACATTTGCTGAAATCATTTTATTGCTATCAGCTCGAGTGCAAACATGTTTCTCAATAAAAGAGATTAGATGAACTAGAAACAGTCACATACCACACATCAGCAAGGAATGAACAGTAATACTTGAATAGTAGGCAGAAGATTGCATTAAGGCACTTGGAAAGGTGAGGAAATAGAAATGGTTATGATCAAAAGAAGAGACACATGTGGACAATGTGCTGCCAAGACAGTGTTCCTGTGGATTAAATTCCTAACAGCCAAGCATTTAGAAAGACAAGAAAAATTGACCTAGACTTGTGTAGCTACCAGCCAAGCAGATTCTACTTTAGTCTAGGCAGTTTTGAAAGGTGTTGCACAATAAATTGAACATCCCAAACGCCTGGAGACTTTGTTTGCTCCAAACACTTATATTGATGTTAAAAACATCTTTAAAAATTTAAAAAGAAAACTCAGCATTCACCTACGTACTAAGACATCCATCTTGACTTGAAGGCAACAGAATCCCTTTATGAGATTCAAACCTTGTTTTGATTTCATGGCAGACAAAAAGGGGGGATGTGCAGCTCTACAGAGCCAACGTACCATTTTTTTCATTCTTTAATTTGTAGTCTTTTAATCCAGAATGTTTGCATGACTCTATATCATCATTATCTCAAAAGGATTTATTTAACTCCTCTAACAACTGGATAACTAAAATTCAGTTATCCATGAAGAGAATAATATATTTCCAATGAGTGCTGTCAGCAAAAACATAATTTTTTCTCTTAACTTTCCAAATGCTTTAATCAATTGTTTTTCTTCTTATGAATGGAACAAGAAATGTCTATTTTTATACTGTCATGCTTTATATTCCCAAGCACAAGAAATATTAAGAATGGTCAATGAATTCTTTTTGCATTTGTTAGTTCTTAGAATCTGCTTTCTCTAGGATCCAAAGATTAAAGACCCTTGAACTCAATCTAGGAGCACAGATTATATTAAACTTTCAGGCTTTATTACACTTGCTGATGAAATCCTGAAGCAATGCCAAATTAAGGTCCTCTGCAAACTGATGGATTTCTAATACCATAAGAATCTTTTTAAAATCAAGCATTAAGACATCCAGGGACTGTAGAGGTAGCACAGAAGGAGAGGAAAAACAAACACTGCAAACAGCTCAGTTGGTCCATCATCCCAAGGCCTGTTGTGAAAATAATTATTAGGCAGGAATCAAATAATGCTCAAAAAGGAACCTGTTTCTTGTCTGGAAAACATGCTTTCACAAGTTAAATTGTAAAACTGAGAGAAGGGTGAAATATTTTAGGGCTCACCTCATTGTGTATAGCAACGTCCCATCCTCCGTAATTCGAAGTAGTTTATTTGGCATTGTCATGTTATGAGCCACTGACTTCTTTCCATTGTGGAAAAAGGTATCAGGTGTCCAAATTTTGCTGGCCATTAAATTATTTAACCGGAGAACAGTCATAGGTCCTTTGAATTTTAATCTCTCATCTTTCCAGCTTTGGCGGAAAAATACATCTATAGTGTATTCCTACATCAATCCAGAAAAGAGGGAAATGCTTATGATGTCATATGTTGCAATAAGAGAAATTGAAAAATATGTTCTTACCGTTCCTTCGAAGCCAGATGTCTATTCCTGAAATTAGTCATTATCAGAACGATTATTCTCTGTATTACTCACCACGTACCTGAAGCTGGTTATTAAACTGTTACAATATCATTACTCTGTTCAACAGAATCAACATCAGGAAGAACAGGATTTCAAAAATTGCACGTGAGTTAGAGATATAATAAATGGAAATAAATTATTTCATCCTTTTCCTATTAAGAACTGTAATTTGAAGCTGCAGATAGGTGGCCAGGATGCCTGGCACAGGAAATGTGTGTCAGAGTCCAATAAGCCTGGCGAGACAGGGTCTAACTACAGCCTTTTGTTCTAAATGTCTCGTTAGCATAAACATGTAATCAACCTGCAGAAAGTTCACAGTTCTCTACAATTATGTGGTCTGATTGATGAGATGTGGAATTGTTCATTGGGCTAAACCGTGGGAATACAAAGAGCACAAGCTGAGGACAGGTTTGGGTTCGAAAGTCTGGTTTCATATGGACTGGGCTGTGGGGGAGAGGAGCAGTGGCTGACTTGGGGACATGGGGAGAACCAAAATAACCAACACTCTCTGTAGCATGAAGGAAATACTTGTGACAAAGCAACAGGAACAAAGTTAAGAGGGAGACAGTGAAATTAAGGAAGGCATGTTGGAATATTATACATAAAATATAGACGTATGTGGGGTGAAAATGTGGAGAACTGTGAATGTAGTTCAGCATTTTCCCAGGGAAAAAAATCTACTCTGATACGAAAGTTCTGTATGGGATTATCCTGCCTGTTCCACCTTTCATGGCTATGATACTGTGATAAACATCAAAAGTAGATATCCAAACATGGTTCTAAATTACCCTGAATGGGACTCTCTTGGCTGAGAAATGTAACCTTTGCTGAGATCTCCTGCGAATGGAGATGCCAAATCCTGAAACAGCGAGAACTCCAGTGTGTGAAGGTACACAGAGCTTTAAGAAGAGCTGTCCTGACAAACGTGTTGGTAAAGAGGTACATTCTGCAAGGAGGATGCAAAATGTCTCCTGGCAAATTCATTTAGATTTGTGTTTTCTCCTTTTAACGACCAGCAACACTCCATACAAAACAAGCATTTGTGAGATGTTTATTCCTTGTGCAACTATTAGCAAGAAAGAATGGTGATTCTTACTGGTGTGTGTTCCTCCTGCTTTTAGGGTATGAAATGCCTGAATAAATTTTTTTGTTGACAGGGAAATACAGTAACGTGGGGTGTTATAATTTTGGGCTCTTTTGGTGGATTTTTAAATTTAGTTTTATTTTGTTTATATCCCATACCTGTGAATCATTTGGGTGCATACTTAATTGTATTTACATTTTTTTAATCACGTGCCCAGTGAACCACTGAATTCTGAATTTATTCAGCTTCAGTGAAAGCAGCTTGCATTTATAACCAGTTACTTGCTTCAGAATTTGTATTGTGACAAAATCCTGTCCCAGGTGTGCAGCAGGTAGGAGAGGAGGAGGTGTGAAAGACAGTATCCATCATTAAAATTTCAGATTTCCTCCGTGTTTCACCAGCACCAAAGAAAATTTCCTCCTACACAAATGGGAAGGTAAAAGCCATGCCCAGAAGGTGACATCATTTCAGTGTGCATGTAAGCCTTTTTCTCTTTCAACTGCAAAGGAGGAGGTGAGTGGGAGGTGGCGCAGGTTGAGAAAAGAGAGGTTGGTTTCTCACTTTATACAAACACAAGGTTCGTTTGCTGGAAAAGGACAAGGAGTCAGAAAGATTTGATAAAGGTGCCAGCGTAAGATAAAATTCAATTAAAAAGTAGCTGACAGATCATGCCTGGCACAGACTGACTCTTTCCCTGTCCCAGGCCATTGCACCGCCATAGAGAATGAATTAATTTGGGTTGAGCCATCTCGGCTCCTCAGCTTTCACCACCCACTTTAGCATGTACATGAATTCTCCTCAAATGAATCCTGACAGACAGCTGATCTTCAGGGCCATCAGATACTGTGGTTAGGGCTTCCTGCTACAGGAGGGAGCACACAGAGCAGAAGGATTTTCTCTGGACCAGGTACAATAGCAGTGGCCTATGTGTGAACCCATGAGCGAGGTGGAATTTGGAATAAATTCTCCACAGAAGAGACTCTTCATTCCATAGTGTGCAGGTTAAAAAAAGAAGATTCCTATCTGCACTTTGAATAAATTATATGGTATTGAATATTTATAACTCTTTAACTTAAATGTTCTCTAATTCATTAATCTGTCTCCCTGGAGATTGTTTATTCACAGGGTAGACCACTCTGTGGTCTACATGAGGTGCTGTACAAGAAGGTTGTGAGACAGATAATCATCCCTGAAAAGCTTATAGAAATAGTGGAAATGAAGGTTTATTTGAGAAGAATTGTGTCTTTATGAAAAAATTAATTTTAAAATGCTTCTTATTACAGATAACATACATCAAACAATTTCACAAAAATGACAGTTGTATGAGAATAGCCAAATATCTGTTGATCAGTTCAATCCACCATCTGAACATGCCTGAAAACCTGCACAGCTCTTCCAAAAGAAGATGATTTTATTTTAAAAAGTGCTTTTCTCCCGTTTAACTTTATTCACAAGTATAAGAGCAAGCCAAGAGAGTCTCTTTATAGAATACCAGGCTATGTCTGTGCCGCTCTCAGAAGAGTGTACTGAGAGTGGGCAGGAGCCCCATGCATTGATTCCCTGCTTTCTCCATGAAGTGCCCCAAGGATCTCTGCACACAGATGGCTCAGGTGTGTCACATCTCCGTGTGGCTGTGCTTTCCTGACATTCCATGGAGCTGGAGCAGCCCTGGCCAGCCCCAGCCTGGGCTCACAACACAGCACAGGAGCACTCTGCACTCAGTGTACACTGAAACAATATAAACTCTGTGTTCTGGTAAAGCTCCTCCATTTATCTTTCAGTCTCTGATTTCGCACCTAGCTCCTCAAGCAAAAGATTTAACACGAGTAGGCTGCACACACGTTACTTTTCACGGGAGGTGAGTAGGAGTTTTACACTCAATACTTTTCTGTGAATTCTTTAGTTTTCAAAACATATGAACACCTGCCTCTGTGTTTCTTGGTCACACATTTTATTAAGAGGACGATGAATTCTTTCTCCCGTTTAACTGACTGAAAAACAGGATCCAACATGGTATGGGCATCATGGCACTGGCTGCAAATATAAATTTGACTGTAATTTTATAAATGCAATTTTTCAAGAAATCAAAAAATGGGGTCTTTCCATAAAGTTCACTTAGAAAAATAAACGTAGAAGTTATTTTTCTGGTTTTCTATTCCTTAACATTGTTTAGAGTAGTCAGAAACTTCTAATGACCTGGTGTTAAGGGCCTGTCTACAGTTTTAGTTCAAATTAAACAGCTGTCAATTTTGTAGTAAAAAATGGAACTTGTTTCCTTTCCTCTAATTATTTTTTATTTTTATTTCTTAATCTTTCTTTTGGTAAATATATTTAGCTAAATGTAGCCAGCTACAAGTCTGAAGTGCTTTCATTTCTTCATTTAAATTAATGATGTTTCCAGCATCCATCCTAATACAGGATCCAGCAGACAGTGGTGGCTGCAGACCAGGCTTTCCCTGTCAGTAGCAACCTACGTGTGCAGATCTCATTTATATGCAAAATTTTAAGTACCTTATCCATATTTCTACACAACTTTTAATATCTCTTAAGACCAGGGCTCACAACATCTTCATTCAGTTTTCTGAACTCCTCCATTCCCTGCCGTTATCTGGCAATTTGATTTTAATATTCATTCCATAAAGAAGTGACACTAATTCTCTCATTAATCTTCTCTTTTTAGCAGCCAAGATCTAGGAAAGTCACTTTCCATTGATCAGTAGCTTTTAATATAAAAATACAGGTTAGACTGTACAGATGTCACACTGTAGGCATAAGTGTTAATTGCATTTTAAGATGATGATCTTTCTTGGCAAATTGGATCAGAGATGTGCCAGCAAGGACCTGAGCAATCATTCTCAGAAGAATACAGATCCAAACCCTAATGCATTTCATAATATATTATGTAGCAAATATAAAGTCTGTTAAAACACATTATTAAAGTCACTGAGGCTTCTAATTTCAGGGCACTTAAATGCAGTCACAGCAGCAGCAATGGTAGCACATAAAAGCTGATGGCATTTTCGGATCGAGGGCTTAAAGAAAGCCCAGCCTTAAAAGGGGTAAATAAGTTATTGCACAGATCTTTCATCCTCCAAATTAAACAGACAAGAGAAAATGAGTGCTGTAGAAACACAGGCCATCACTTACCATATCATGGTCTGAAACAGGCCCAAAACTGGTGACGAAGATGTCAGTCTTCACTTCAGTTACACGCTCTGATGAAGCAGGAAATTAGGACAGTGAGCGTCTATCAACAGCCTTCATTAGATCTAACCACCACCAATCCTCACAATAAATAGAAAAATTATTGCCTTTGATTAGCCATTCTGAAATTGGTCTGCAATACGGTCCTGATAATTTATTGCTTCTAGATGTAATTTCACAGTCAATATTGTCAGCAACAGTTTTTTATTACAGTTTTTCCACAGAACTTTCTGAGATGACACAGCACTGCAGCCACAGTTCTGCTGTTGCAGAAATCTTTTCACTCTTCAAGTGATAAATCTGCTTGTCTGACACTAAAAACAATATAAACAATATTGTACACAGTACTCCAGAGTCTCACAGGGTACTCAGTTTCTGGCCAAGCTAAAATAAGGTCTCTAATAATTAACCCTGGGCTTGCGAGTTATGTATTTTATATTGAGTCACAAGAACACAGAATAAAAAAAGAGAATACATTATGGTGTATACAAATATGAATATACTTTGCTGGTATGAGTTAGAAATAGCTGTGATTACCCTTTGCTTCAAGAAACAGAAGGGAGTTAAATTTTTCCAAATGTTATTAAACATCAGCTAAACTTCTCTAGTGAAATGATCTGTGGAAATGTTTTCTGAAGGTGAGCTCTGCAGTCCTAGAAGCCCCAGTGATCGATTAGTGTGAGTAATACTTCTGGGTTACGTACATGTTACAGATTCCTGATTATGTGGAAATGCTGGGTCATAAAGCTATGGGATTTTCTGTGATCCTCTGTGATTGCCAGGATGCACATTTGCTCCATGGCACAATGCCATTGGACATTTCAGAAAGAACTAGTGATTTTGGTGCTCACGAGTGCTGAGACACCTGAACTGGTGCTAATCTCCAGAAAGAGATCAAACACCTGAGTTCTGTCGATGGACTGGCAAAAGACACTTGGGGAACACCAGGCTTAACCTCCCCCCTCCCTCTACACACACACAGATCAGTCACTTCTGAGCAAACTGGTATTTTCTAGGGCACACATCACAAAATATTCACCTAGAATAGCATATATCAAAATAACCCTGTTGAATTAAATATAGCTGCAGGGAGTAACACCACCTGGAGGCAGGAATCCAAGCAGTGTGGCGTGGAGCTCACCCCATCAGCTTCCCAAGTTAGGGTGATGAAAGTCTGAATGCATTTACTATTGTGCTCTACAAGCCAGCGTGGGGATTTGGGTGGAAGTTTTAAATGTGGAACAAGAGATAACATTTCTGAAATAAAATTTAATTTTAAAATTGAAATTTTATTTCAAAAAATAAATAAATGGGGCAATCTGGAATATTAAAAGTAATCCTAAAGAAAACTCAACAGTACATGTGTAGTAAGCAGACATGCAGCAGACAGAAATTTTTCTAAGACTAAGAAATATATATGTAGCTATTTGTGTAATGTTATTTAAATATTGTGAAATAATTAATTAAAATACCCTAATTTAATACAACAAAAAGACTTTGGATTGTTTAAATATGATTTGTTCCATCTGACAAGAAAGTTCAGACTGAAGGGAAGTGAAATAAGGAATCAGGGTTAAGCATCCAGTAACAATATACATTTCTGTATCTGTGCAGAAGTTCTAATGAGAATCAGTGTTACGCAATGCTCACACAGGTCTTTCACTTTCATTCAAAAGAAGCATGCAACTTCTAAATATTTAAAAATGGAAAAGGGTTTTATATAAATATCTAGTATAGATAAAATAAAATAAGTCCTTCTGTGAGACAGCAAAAATCAAAAAGTAATACTAGATCTGATTCTACTGTCAGTCTAGGAATGCAGTGGATGACCTGTATTCTGTTAACAAATTAATGCAAAAATTAGGTGGTATCGAGTAATCGCTACAACTCATAAAAATTATGAAAAGTATAATACTATGATGTGGCTGAATTGCTTAATATTATTGTTGTTCTTTATATTTGCAACTGAGATGCATGCAAAGTACAGTGACTGTTGGTAAAAGCACTGGATAGGTGAAATTTCCTCCTTAGGTGTCGAATTGAATTAATATGGGACCTCATCATTGTTTATAAACTTTTCAATTGACTTAAATTTCAGTATTTTGACAGCTTAATTATCTCTGGACTGAAGGAACTTCATGGTGAGAATTTGACTTTCTGTAACTGAAAGAGGCATTCGGTTGTTCAGGAATGACTTGGCTTGGGAGGAAAGGATTCTGTCCTTCAGCCCATCCCTGTCACAAAAGTTCAGAGGCTGTGGTCAGGCAGGAAACAGTGGGCACAGAAAGGACATGGAGATTTCACAGAGTCCAGGGAAACATTGCTGAAGGAACTCCAGCCACCAAATCACCTTTTCTTAGACTGAGAAACTGATACCATCCCAAAATCTATTAGCCTTTTCCATGTTGAAAAGTGAATCTTAAATGGCTTTAAAAGGTCTTTCATCCTGATTCCTCATCCATCCATCTCCCTTCCTCCGAGGCAGTTTGGGAGAGAAAAGATTCTAGAAGCTCTTCAGACACAAAAGGATGATCCTTAGGAGTCCCAGCTCTGAGCGAGACTCTCTTTAATATAATTACAGCTGGTTTGCCTTGCACAAACACAGAATATGCTCTATGAATCAGCAGCATACCATGGTTATATCCTCAGTTCTGGCTTTGGGAGATGTGTAGCCATGGAAGAGTGGCTGAGGCTTAAGGAAATCACTTGGGGACACAAAATGGAAACTTAAGACTTTTGTACTAAGTAGGAGGATTTCCATGGGAGTGAAAAAAAATTGATGCTTTTTATTTCCCTATAATGTTGAAAATAATTTAAGTGGCATGTAAATCACATGTAAAATCAGAAAATTCAGATGGTGAACTCAGAAGACGTTGTGTTATCTTCACACTGATTACACTTTTGCAGTGCACCTAATCCCTTCATAAGCAGATAAACCAGTGTACAGACCACCAAATTATTCTTTTTCCTTTGGTATGTACCTCACTTCTGAGAGCAATGAAAAGGTGTGTATCAAAACAGAAAAGGATAAGCCCCTCCAAAGCCATATGAAAGTTTTGAAATTTTTGTTTACTGTTTTACTAATTAGATGATTCAACTGTGCTTTGTTAAGTGCTTCAGAAGTTGTGAGTCACTCCTGCACAGGACATGTGTTTACTCATACAGTTGGGATATATATTTAGAATCAAGGTTACCCATGTTCAATCTGCAGCTTGATTACCATGGGAAAGCTTAAATTGTGCTTCAATTGTTCAGGATGCATTTTTCAGGAACCTCAAATCCTGAGCTGTATTCAAAACCTTCCCAACATCCCTAAGAACCAGAGAAAAGTCTTAGTCATTGACCAAAACAGGTCAGGAGCTGATTGGATTGCTGGAGAGAAACCCATCAGTTGTAAAGATGCATTAACCACATCTCTTGACTGTGACATCTATTTCAGGCATGATGAGGGGATGTAGGGATATCTGTAGAACATCTAGCGATTTCAGTAAAAATACCCTAAGGGAGTTATTTATGACTTACTGGTTTTACCATAAGGCAACCACAGGGTCCAAGTACTTACTGAGCAGCAAAAAAGCAGCTGAGTGCAACCCCCAGACACTCTGGAACACAGCGTTGGGCAATTGATCCACATTCAGCTACGAAAGCATCAGTCAACAGCAACTACTCTAATTTTACTGTTTACAAATACTGTGTTTTGCTAATGATGCTAGACTAACGTAAGCTCAAAATTAGTAACAATAAATATTTTGATTTAAACTCCCAGGGATCTCATTATTGCCAGAATTGTGACTGGATTATAAATGGAGAACAAAGTAAGAAATACAGATTTATTTAAACAGCAGGAAATAAGCCTATTTATTAGGAGAGACCATACATTAACTGTTTCCCTTTATGACCTGCTGGTATTTGAGCACAAGGCTTATTTGAATCGCACATTCTGGTAGTTTAAGTTAATTCAATTTTTTTTGTAATGTACTTGTTCTTGCTGCATGTCTCATGTACATCTATGCTATAATTATTGATATGAGGGAGACTTTTTCTCTGGCTTTGAATGAAAGGAATTTTGATACCTGTACAGTGCACACTCAGACTGATCAGCCCAGCTGTGTCCTGTGAAGTATTTTGATTGAAGAACCACAATAAATACGCTTCAAGAATTTTGTTCTGCTGCTTTGGTAAGAGTAGAGACCAAAAGGGGAAGAGTGAGCTGTCCTGTGATCACCCACTGCAGTCTGTGCTGGGTTTACTGGGACCTGCACGTGCCAATTAATGCTCAAAGCTGCTCAAATCCTCCCTACCTCCCTACTCTTGCACTGAATCCGTTTTCCTAGGAGTTTCTACGGTTTTTTTATGGTTAATTTTACATTTATGTGGTGCCTACAGAGCGGGAAAAAAAAAGACCAAAATCAGCCCCTTCAGTTTTACAAAGTGTAGCATCTGGTCCTTCTTTACTTACAGAATAATGTGTCGGGGTGAGATCTTTTCATTTAGAGTAGAATCACTTAGGTTTAACTTTTTTTATCATGCATACAAACAAACCCCTTATTTTCCTTAGACTTTATATTGGGTCAGATATGTTAAAATCCAACAATTTCCATTGGGACCTCAATAACTAAGAGGATGTTTATATATAAACAATATATAAATATGTATAACCAATCATGTTTACATATAACGTTCTCATACAACTGAATCTTAAAATCTAATTAACATAACACTGTGAGGTTCATTTTCCCATCCCTTCCACTCTGTGGAAGCAACAAATTGCCTGAGATTGACTGATGTTCCACGTAAGGACAGTCCCCCTCAACTTTGAGAAACATCAGACAGGAGTCATCAACAAATACCCTTTACTGATAGCATAAAATAAATATAATTCTGTTCTATACTCAAGTAATGTTGATATTCTACTTGGGTTGATCTAATGGGAATTCAATCCAACAATAAAACCAAATTTAATTCAGGAAGATTCTGGTCTGTCAAATCAAACCCACTGTTGTTCTTCATTCTTCATTAACCTTTCTACTACAAAATCCCTCTCAAAGAGATAAGCCACATTTACCATTATTCTAATTTAAAAGATCATGTGATATCCTTGAGTTTTAGGGAGGGGAGATGTGCTGTGCAAAGGTGAAAGTCTTAGAAAATCTGTAGCTGCCCCTGATTTCATGCTAATGAATCACCAAATCCAACCTGCCCTGAGCAAGTCTCCCTGTCTCCACTGGGGCACACCCATTTACCTCACAAACGTATTTTTTCCACCATTTCTCATTGCTCTTCAATTCTTTTAACTCCCCCTCTAGACACTGTGCTTTACTAGGAGAGATCACTACACACT
Source organism: Grantiella picta (assembly GCA_013397955.1). NCBI lineage: Eukaryota > Metazoa > Chordata > Aves > Passeriformes > Meliphagidae > Grantiella > Grantiella picta. Next base: position 3,272,962 of record VZRM01005233.1, read on the forward strand.
GAGGTGAAATTTCCTCCTTATTTCACGCCTTCCCAGCACTATTTGATCCTTTTTTTTTTTTTCAGGACTGTGTATGTGAATAGAAATCAGCATCTTTATTATTTAGGCCATTTTTGATCACCTCTAGTTCTACAGTCCATGTAGTACCAATAGAAAATAATACCATTACCTCAATGACTTCACTGTTTTGTTTTTTTTTTCCCTAATGTCTGACATGATTTCCCCTCTTCAGCTTTGATATGTTACTCTCTGCAAATCCTCCTCCTTGCTTGTTGTAAATGGTTATCGTCTCATGGAGTCAAAAGGTGTCCTCTAGTATGATTCACAACATTTTTACATTCATTTTGAAAGTTCTATTTTCCATGCATAAATAGCTAAATGTAACTATTTGTTCATGTTTATGGATGGGCACAACAGATGCTATTTGCTAGCAGTGCCTGACTAAGTGACTAATCCCACATATGAAGGAGGCAAAACAACCAAATAACATAATTTATATCGATAATTATTGATAACAAGTGCAAATGTGCCAATATATAACATGGTGCTGCATGCTCTTTTAAAAAAGGATCAGATTAATTTTATCAGCGATGCCATTTTTTGGAATAACAAGCATATTCAATCACTGTAATTTTTCCCTGTGGGTCACCAGCTCCATTTTTTAATATTCTGGTTAATGAGAAATAATTCCTTCTTTCCCCTTGTTTAATGGCAAAATGCTCAGAGCTTCACATTAAATTTCAGATATGGCTTTACTGGGTTATCTGATGAATGATAATTTCCATTCCCATACTCTTTATGGAGCATATGTGATTTTTAGTTTTCTTTTTGAAGTAATACCTCAAAAGAAGATATTAAAAAAAAGGAAAGGGAGGAGTTAATTTTAATCTAGCACTGATTCTATGAATGCTCAAAGAGTGATTCAAAATTCAGCACCTCTAAATTTTTCATTACCTTAGTGCTCCACCTTTTACACTGGCTTTCCCATGAATATATAGCATAGCTCCTACAATGAATCCTGGTAATGAGATCTCTCCAGAAGGTTTCTTGGTTTCACGGTGCCCCATCAGCCTCACCAGAACATTTTTACCAAGCAGTGAAACTGTTCACTGCACTAACGGGATGTTTGCAACCTTGGGGTAGAGAAATATCATGGTGTTTGTTTCAAAAAGGATGAATTTACTCCTCTAAATAAGTAGAGCCAAGATCAAGATCAAACCCCTTTCGCAATTCATCACAATTTTTCAGTAATAAAAGACACCTTTTGTCACCTTTTGTCAGAGTTCTTCCTGCACACACATAATGGCGAAGGAGGAGAAACACACAAATCTACTGAAGAAACTCTATCATCTACCTTTTATTGCATTGGTAAGAAAGAGAGAAATTGGTCTCTTTTCTATTTGTGCTCATGCCCACAGTTCTGTTTCTGTAGGTGTAGAGATTTGAAAACCTGCACTCCAGGAGGAGAGGTTGTGCTGGGATAAGCAGAGTTCCCTGCTATGAGCCCTTTTCTGGGAGACAAAGAACTGCACCACGCACTCTTTTACCTCCTCTGCTGTGCCTCAGAAGGCGGAGAAAGAACAGAACAGACAGTTTGGGATGATTGGAAGAGTGCTGTCAGTGATATACAGATTTACACTGTGCCTAACAGCATAAAATTTATCACCATAACATATCATGAGGGTCTCTGGTCTCTTAAATCCTCCGACAGCTACATCGCAGCTAATATGGAATGAATGATTTTTAGAGCTAATTCTATATATCTAAAAAGGCTGTTACACTGGTAGATTTCTTAGCTTTTGTTTCAGAGTGGATAAAAATTGTGTTCTGATCAAAATATTTAACAAGAAGCCATCACTGACATTTGGAAGCAAAATGAAACCACTGATTTTCCATGCATTTTTAAATTTCAAGCAACAGGTCGTGCTATCATGGAAGGCTACTGAACTTCCAACTCCAGAACCCATGCTATATTTGACCTATAGATTTAGATTTCTCACTGGATATTTTTATGCATGAAACGTTTCAGAATACATTTCCCCATTACACCAAGGGTCTAGATCAACTGTCAGAACTGAGTCATCATGAGGTGTTTGACTCATATTTAGATACCTTAAGAAGGTTTGGTGAATTTCCAAATTCCAGGGCAAACCCTTTATTATAAGTTGCTACCAGGACAGAAAACATCAGCCTAGGCATTTGTCCCTAGTTTTTGAAATCTCTAATTTTTATCTTTTGAATAATGCCTTATTCAATAGTCAAAAGAGTAACTCTTCTCCTTACTATACTTGATTTCAAACATTAATTTACTGCCCACAGTTCAATCAGATGTTGGATTTTTTTGAAAAGCCATGGTACTCTTATTTCTAGAGTTCAAAGCTGAGAAACATAAGAGAGAAATTTGCTGAACTGACACTCTGAAAACACAGTGTATTTTGCGGTTGGAAAATTGTGATATTTGAGGTTCTTGGCTACAGGCAGGAACAGGCAACACAATTCAAAAAGGGAGAGATGCAAAGATTATTTAAACTTCTCTAAGCCTTAGAGAAACCACTCTCATCCTTCCTTCCCTCCACCCCATATTTCCCATCACTCGTTGCTTCCAAAAGTCATGCAAACTGCTATTTATTCTGTGAAGAGATTAATTTCTATCTCTAGAAACAGCTACATTAAACATTCTTTCTGTCAGGAGTAAATTTTAACTGGACCAGACAATTCTTTCATGAGTACACCTCTGAAGTCTGCATTCAGAAACATACAGATAAAGACAGACATAAAAGTTGATGCAGAAGTGCTTAGTTCTCTAAATTGCAATCCAGAGGGTGACAGAAAATCCTTTCCCTGCATCTCCCTTTGTTTTCACATCTAGTATTCATTAAACAAATCATAATAGCTGTAAAACTCACATAAGAAATCATCATATGCTCAGATTTTTCTCGTAGACAGGTACCAGACTACACAGTTTACAGAGCCTCATTTATTTATTGCCTTCTGTGCTTTGTTTATTTACTCTGATAGAGTAGCTGACTGAACTCTACAGTTCCATTAAACAAAGACTAAAGGAGCATATATCTACCCTAAGTCAAGGGTTCACAAGAAAGCAGGCAAAAATACTGGTGGATAAAAGGAAAAAGTGACTCTTATTTTGCTGTGTATTACCTGAAATTGCACACCAACATTTACAGACCAAGACATTTCAAAAATGTGTTTCATTTATACTTTTTAAACAGAATTTTTTCTTTAGCCATTCCTCAAAATCAGTGCAGTCAAATTATTGATGAACCTGGCTCACAATTCAAGAAGAGTTGCAAGATAGTAGCCTCAAACCACAGAATAACCTCACACTTAATTACCTTCCATGTCATCCACAAGAGATGATATAAGAATTCTTAATATAATACCCCTTTATACTGTAGTTCCTCTGAGAGTGATTACAGGAAAACATTTGAACTGTACTTTGTGGCGTGAGCTGCTCTGTTTTATTTCACCAGAAGAGTCCAAATGGAGGGGGGAAAAGAAAAAAAAAAGACATCTGAAAGAAGAAAAGGCAACCTTTCCAAGCACTGGAAAGAACAGGTTTGTGCTTGTACATTTAGAATTTCCATGTTTGCGAACAGTAAGCTCTTAAGACCCAATTTTGGGATCATGTCACAGTAGAACAAATCAAAGAGTGAACACAGGGATGTTGATGAAGACAAGGCTTTGTAACAACGTTTTTATAAAGACGTAACTGCTAGGTGGTTTTATGCCTTTCTCTGGATTCAGCACCAAGAGCAGAAGAAAGACATTTTTACCAAAGTGTGAAGAAAAAATGTTACAAATCCTCACATATCTAACTAGAAAAAAAAAATCTTAAAAACTTCTCTGGGACAATCTTCCAGGATAGATTGATACTTTCACTTCTAAAAAACAAATCCTCTTATGAAAATAGTCATAGATAGATGTGCTATTCAGGCCTCATTCATAAACTTGTCATTTGTCAGGTCACAGGTTGTATTTTTTTATCTTTTATTCTTTATATATTCAATGTTTTACTACCCATTCAGAGTTCTTCTTCAATTGTGAACCATTTTCTCTTCTTTTGGGTACAAGTGTGAGAAAACCAAGTATGCAAAAGACAGGGAAGGCATGGCTTTTTTTGGGAAAAAAAAAAGTTATATATCAGCATTAGTTTATATGTACATATCAACAGAATTTAAACAAGCCTATTATGAAAAAATAATAATGTTTTAACTGATTTTTTTACCCAGCATGTAACATTGAAAATCAAAATGCAACACACCTCCCAGTCCTGGCCTCAAGCGGTTGTCATAGCCATCCAGCAGCCGATCCAATATTCTGGTGAACACTGTGGTGTTGTCTTTAAGTTCATCTTGTGATGAGGATTGGCCATAGCTGAAATGCACAACAGTTAGCACTGAAAAATAGTAATCCACCAATAACCTTAGAAAACAGTAATTCCAAAATCCCTTTAATCTCGCTTATACTGGTTTGTGGTCACATAACCTCCTCCATATAACAAGATTGCAGTGCTTTCTAGAGTTCTTGCATGTTTACATTTTCTCCTTAAATTGAAAGTTTTTTAAAATCATAAGAAATCAGTGCCCCTCTATAAATGGTGAGCAAATAGAATGTCAATGCCTTAATGTTTATCTCATTACTCCTTAATGTTTAGAATGTGCTAAAATGTGTTTTCGTCAGGAAAAGGCTCATTTATCAGCAAAAAATGTGGTTAATTCATAATAGCTATAAAAGGTTCGTATACATAGAAAGATACAGTAATTTAGAACACTGCCACTTAAGTACTGACAAAAATAGAGATATTTTCTTTTTAAATATAGAAGTAGTTAGAGTGAGTGTGCATTATCATAGATTGATATGTAATTTTGCTTTTAATTCTGATTTTCCTGTTAGAGATTTGGAGGAATATCTCCATCTTTTCCTTTCAAATGCGTAACAAAACCATCTGTTGATATGAAAATCTCTCATATCTATAAAGCTTCCCTTACAGATCCCTATGTATATCTCTAACTCAGGAAAAAGTCCTGAAATTTTACTTGAAGAAGGATAAAATTCAAGCTCTTTGAACTCAGCTACCAAAATCTTACTTCCATCAATACGAATCAGAATGAAATCCTTGGGCTTAACGGTTTCTGTCTGCTGCAGATGACACCAGAATCAACCTTTTCCTTAAATTTGAGACCTTTCCCTAATACCCTGTCACAGATGATTCCCTTAATCAGAGATTACACTTGTCTTAAATCCCAACCCAGCGGCGCTTTTTCATTCACTGCTGGGAACACTTCCATTACCAACACGTGGAGTCATCAGGGCTAAAAGCAAAAGTGCTGCTTTTCAAGGCGTCCTTTTGCTGCCCACATTGCTGCTGAACTGGAGAAACAGCGCAGCACTGAAAAGTTTCCTCAGGATCAGGTCAGTGACAGAAGGGATTCTTTCCTGGCCAGCCTGGTTTCCAATCAGGGTACGCTGGTCTCAGTGCCCTGCCAGTCCTTCCTGATCTAACAGCAATCTCCTGTTCCATGAAATGATCAGGTTCTGTTAGAATACCCAGGAAATGATTTTTCTGTGAGCTGCATCAGTCAGACATCCTTTGTGTATCCCACGCTTACATTCCACTTGGATCAAATACAGAGAGAGGGAGGAAGGATACCCTGAATATAGGAACTCTGGAAATGCTTCCAAGTTTATTTTGCAGCTCAGGTTTGAGTATTTAACACTACAAATTTAAATATGTTTCAGGAGGGACAGCCACAGAAGTTTTAATAATTTTGGATTTGTTTTCATATGGTGTGATGTTTTAATGCATATAAATCACTGTTTCTAATGAAAAGGACACAATCCCGAACAGTATAAAAAAAGAATACTATGAATTTCCTCTACCATATCATGCAATGTTCACATAATGAAAAAATAGGTTGATTTATATTTATTGTTCATACTTACAGTTGAGTTTTAAGTCACAGACATTTATTTTTTTTATGACTCCTCTATTTTACTAAATAAAAGTTCTGCTGCTGTCTCTAGCAAGCATTTATCTTTCAAAGGATCTTTCCTCATACGCCTTCCCCTGAATTGCAACACAGGACCTTCAGTGCATTCAATTTTTTATTAACACTCATTGCCAAAAAAAAAGCTGCTCTTCATACATATCTCAAGGATAGAAGAAGGTCATCAGGATTCAGGTGGAAAAAGGATACAAAACCAATTCAGCACTGTTAATGACAACTAGATGAGCATGTGTGTGAGGAGGCATCAGGAGGATGAGCTGCAGGCAGTGCCAGGCCAGGATGGGACACAGTGCCCTGCTCCATGCTGGGAGTCACATTTGTCACTGCCCTCACCTGTTCTCCCCACCATCTTAGCGAAGGTAAAAAGCACCGAGAGGGTTGGTTTAACTGACATATGGTCACAACAGGATATTCTGAATATTTCTGCACATATGGAGTAGACTGGAACTCCAGAGGGGCTGGGATATTTTATTCAAAGCACACCTATTAAAACAGTCTATTGCTGGGGTTTTTATGAGAACAAGAGTGGCATGGGCAGACTGACTTTCTGCATCACAGTCACCTTGTCTAATTCGTCACTTGTTTTTTATCAGAAAGCATTAACAGCACTCCAGAGGGAAAACAGGGCAACTTACTGGGGCAAAATGGCTTTAAACCCAGATCTGCTTCATGTAAGGTGTGTACATTTTGAGGGGAAAAGTGACTGTATGCAATCGTGTTTTCACATTCAACCCCAGTCTCATAAAAAACTGTGCACGGACTCCATCTACAGGTCATTACAATCCTGACACACCAGCGCATTTTTAAACTCTCCAACGCGTTTGAATTCTCACATTAAGAATGCCCATGCACCCACTACAGCTACAACAAATACATGTACATAGATACATGTGCTCATTTCTGTAGAATATACAGGATTTCACAAAATTCTCTAGCTAGGTCAGAAGAAGCACTTTGTGAATGCTTCAAATCTTGCCTTAGTATTTATAGAAATAAAGGTATTGTTTGTAAAACATTATTCAATACAGCAGCTGTTACATGAATAACCCACTCTTTTTTTTTTTAAAAGGAAATGCTCGTGCAGATGAACCTTTTCCCATTCCATACGAATTTAAAATCTTCCAGGTAGTCAGAAAATAAGTTCCTCTAGAACTGTGAATGCATAGGGAGACACTGTGGAGATCAAGGCACAAATAGACCTTTTAAGGATCACTACTGACAATACAAATATTCCACTGCTTTTTGGTTATTAGGTAACATCATTGACAAGCACATTAATGTTTTTACAATACAAAAATATATCTGAGAGTCTTCTTAAACACCTTCACTGAATTTTCAATTGCACACAGTACTTCAAGCATACTCCAAACTGCTTTCTAGTCTTTAGTTAAGCTACTAGTTGTTTGATGAAGTGGTGTATGATTACAAATTGTTCTTAATACTAACGTTGTTTTTAGATAATGATTTCAATAAATATTCTACAAATATTAAGTGCAGAATGGTGTTTCAAAAATAATAGTCATGGACTTTGAGCATACAAATCCTTCTTCATGCAAACAGTTTCCCTTCACCAGGAAGGTCTACTTCAAATTTTCAATACAACTACTTAGTTAGCACACAGTCCTGACCAACAAAGAAGTTAAATTTTGCCTCTGCTTGTAGGCACAATAAGGTTACCAAAAGCACTTAAATGAGACTAAAAAAACCCCTTCATCATACTTTTTTTCTCCTCTAAAGAAACTTGTATTTCTGAGTAGTCATTATGTAAGAACAGAAAAAATTGCACAGGTGTTTAAGAGGTAGTTTAGTTTCAATTTGTTTCAGAAAGCTTTGGCTTTATTTTCTTCACCATATTGAACAAAAAAGTTGTCATGCAAATGAACTGTAGTTTTCTTTTAAACTTCTCTTAGATTTAGCTGGGATTTGAACAGAGATTATCTTCCCTCAATACACTTAGTGGTAGTGCAGCCCATGCAGTATTTGTCTTACATTGCCACATTAAATTAAAGGTTCCTAAAATATGTTGGTGCATTAAAAAATATCTCCCCACCTTCTTTCAGTCAGTGCATTCAGGAGGAGGCTCCAGGCCCAGAGGCAGTCACAAAGCACCAGGAATCTCTTCATGGTGGACTCTGAAACTAGAAGGAAAATAACCATTAACATCCCCCACATTAAAACAGGTATTATGGAAAAGAAAATTCTGACATTGGACACTTCTGCAGCGTAATTTGATGTCAGGCAATGACCTCACAAGAGTAGAGCTGATGCCATTCAGAATAAGGGCACACGGCCTTGGCTGTTCTCCTGGTTACCTTCTACTTTCAGACCCAGGAGCTGAGGATGGGATTTATTTTGTGGTAAGAGAGTATTCCTTTTGCATTTTTCTTGAACTTTAACAGAAACAATTATGAGTTAAAGCTGCTGTCCCCAAACTCAGTGGCAATTCTTACTCAGTTTCCTCCTGTGTTGAAAATTTGTCAAGGCACCTCCACAGCATTTCCAGATAACCAAGCATAATTGTTTTTTGTTTGGCTTGAAGCAGCCTGAGCCCTTCCAAAGCTCTGGGAAGGTGTCAGTGTGTGGTAGTGTGACTGAGGAGAGCCGTGTTCTCCTCACTGCCTTGTTTTGTGATGGCAGCAACTTTCTTCTACAGATACAACAATCCTCCTCTTCCCTGAAATACAGCACCAGAAAAGAACTAAAATGATCAGATTCTAACTCTGTCATCTGCTGCTACATAGAAACACTAATATTTTTCTTGGACTAAAGGGCACAGTTCGTAATAAAACCATGTGCTGATAAACTACACACCACCTCCTAAATCCCTACCAGTCTCTGAATGCTGCTAGGAAATGTTTTTGCAACAGCAGCTTTCTCCTCCTCTCCAAACCTCTCCTGTACTCTCTTCAGACTTCACTGAGTTACTCTCAGGTTACCTTTGAGTAAAAAGTAACACAACTCACAAAGTTTCTTCTGCTTTCTAATAAACCATAAAATAAAAAGTTAGCTAGTATTTGTGGAATCAGTGTTCCAGATTCAACTAATTGCCCAGAAGATGTTGCAGGTCCCTTTACATAGAAATACAATGTGTGCGGGAATACAGTCGATTTTTAGCATTCACTACATTAAATAAGGTTAACAAAGATGAAGGCTGCATTTTCCCCCAACGGTGAATTGGAGGGCTTTTTACGCGCCTGAGAAAATGAAGCACTGTACATAGAGGCGTTGTTGTAGCTTTAAATAAAGCTCCCCCAATTCACTGCACACTCTCAGGGACAATTTAAATCAATAAAATACCGTTACAAAGCGGTATGTAAGCAATGAGAGATAATTAATGCGTTTATAGCCAAATGATCGGCAGATAAGCATGGAATGGGGCTGAGCTAATCGAAGTGGATAGGAAGGAGCTGGATGTGGCAGAAAAGCGTGGATAAAGATCTTCAGGGGCGAGACTGCATCTTAACTTGCCCTGTAATCAGCCCCCTTAGAAAGGGAAAGGCAACATCTGTGGCTTCCAAAATCGCCTTCTCCCGCTCCTGCCAACTTTGCCTTTGCAAAAGGCTCCTCGGGATGAAGAACGGAAAGTGAATTATTCTGAACTATCTTGATCTGTTGAGCTCCACGCTCGCCCCCCTCCTCCCAACACCACCCCCCGCTTCAATAAACCCATCCAGGCGCTAGAAATGCCGGAGAAGGAAAGTTTGTTGCAGCTGGAAAAAGCAAATGTTAACGACGACTTTGAGCGAGGTTAAAGCCCAGCAGCCCCCGGCCTCCCCCAGCCCGCACCGCTGAGAAACCAGCGCCGCTTCTCCCCTCCAAAATGGGAGCAAGAGCCACGCTTCTGGGAGCCTTTCAGCAGCGCCCACTGGAAGGGAAAAAAAAATAAAAAGGAAAGAAGAAAAAAAAAAAGAAACAAAAAGGTGGGGGGAATTAAAAACAAAAACGGGGGTAAAAAGGGAGGCATTTTAAGGCATTTTGACTCACGGTGAGAGATCTGCCCCTCTCTGAGGCTCAAATCGAGACTTGTTTTCCTCCCGGCATTTCAACTTTGCATCCCCCTGCCCGGAGCAGCCACCCCTCCCACCGCGCCCGCGGGAGGGAAAAACCCAAACCCAAACCCCTTCTGCGAGGGACCGGCGGAAATCAGTCCGCGGCGAAAAATAAATATATAAGATAAATGACAATGCCCATCGATCGCTGCGGATTTTCAAGCTGTAGGGATGGGGGGGGGAAAAATCACCCCGAGC